>JARJCV010000248.1:0-68554 GCA_029281435.1 Mycena haematopus
CCTCTTCCCTCCCCCGACCACGACGAGAAGCTGACGGGAGCGCAGAGGCGCCTAGCCGGGGGTACCGAGGCGCCGGGCGTGCGTCTTAGATTCGGGGCGATGACATGGGTGGACCGCGGGGAGTAATAGCAGGAGTGCGACGCGGGGATGACTCGATGCCGATATCCAAGCGCTGTGAAGGGCCCGCGTGGGTCGATGGTCGGCGGTGCGATTGGGGCGCCCCGGTGGACGTGCCTCGTGTCGAGGATCGAAGTTAAAGTCGACTCGGCGGCAGTCGCGTCCATACTTGGTGTGAAGGTCCCCACAAGACTGACGGGGGCGCGGGTTCTGTGAGGGAGAAAGGCGCAGTGGGAGGGAGCGTGGCTTGCGCTGGACCAGCCATCTGCTCGGGGATGTGGTGTACACGCCAAGGCACATAAGACGGGACGACGCTTGAGCTGACGTCTGTCTGTGGCGTGTCGTCTCGTCGAGTCCACGCCCGCCCCGCCTTCACCCCCGCGCGTTGCGTCTTCGGTGGCGGCCATTTCTGGATGAGCGGGCCGGATCACGTGACCTCCCGCCCCCCCGACGACGTCGTCGACAGCTGGCAAAATCCTCCAGCTCATCGCTCTCATTTCGTCGGTCGGACGCGGTCGGACACCCCAACGTTGCGCTAAACGTTCCTATTCAAGCGTTTGCTGCTGCTTGTCACTGCCTTCTTTCACCTTTCTTCATCTCGTCTCCTCTTCATCCCAAACACGCATGCGAAGCTTCCCCGGCGCCCTGAAGGCCACCTACAGCCGCCTGGCGACAATGTATGCCCCCACCGCCCTCCTAATGGTCCCTTCTTGACCCATTCAGTGGAAAACTCTGCACTGCCCACCAACAAATCCAAGCGCTGATGCGTTCCCGAAATCGACCGCTCTACAAGGCCGACGCGAGAACACAACGCCGGGCGACCATCTACGTTGTCGTTCGCATCCCCACCCGCGACATCGCTGCGTACCGCGCCGGAAATCCCGCGGCGGAGACGATACTTGACGGACTTCAAGTCAAAGTCGGGCACACCAAATCGTTGGCGCGTCGGCGACGCGCGTATCGAAAATGCGACCGCGGTGGGTTGCAGACGCACCTATGGCTCTGGTACTACAAAGCAGACAAGCGTTGTCTCGCTGGTAAGTCTTTTTTTGCCGATTTTCATTGATTTAAAGTTATTTTTTACAGAAAGATTAATTCACCTCAATTTCCTCGACGGCGGGGCGCAACGTATCCAGACGTTGTGCCTGGGTGTCGGATGCGGCGTCCGTCATCGCGAATTCTGGCCGCTGATGGAAATTGGGGGCTTGGGTCGGCTAGACGAGACAGCCGTCCGCGTTTTGACCTGCCTCGGGCAGCGCAATCCTACTAGGTATGTTTTCTTTGCACTCTTTCCCCTTATTTTAATCTTTTCCCTCCAGAATCCTCATCCCCCCGCCGATTCATCTAGCCGATATCTATTCTGTTATCCTTGATGCTCCTTGATGTTTAGTTTACAGCTGTACACGAAATGTATCTACTTTTTTTTCCGAATTTCTTTTTTTTTTCCCTCTGAAATCGTTTCTATTGCGCGAAAACTACATGAGTCTACGGGCCGACTACGTAGTAACGCCCGAACTACGGGCGACTACGTAGTAACGCCCGAACTACAGGCAACTACGTAGAATGCCCAATCTATGTAGTACTACGTAGCGGGCCCGAAACTACAGCGAACTACAGCAAAAATCGTGTTTTGCTGATGCAGCTTCCACGGATCCAGCGAAGAACAAGGTTACATGAACAGCTTCCATCATATCTATTGTCTGGACGGCGCTCCCTTTTGTTCCCTTTTTCCAAGGTTACCTCCTGGGCTGTGTCCATTTGTATTCGTGGATATAAATCTCTCAGAGTCTCGCCGAGACTTCAAATTCCACCCTTTCCCATACACTCATGGCTGCACCCAGCGGTGCGAATCCTAATGTGCAAGACTCTACCATACTGTTCCATTTCCTTCAATTCGTAGAGTCACAGGTCACACGCCCCAAAATCTACGAAAATTTTTGTAAGTCACAGTGTCACAACGGGTTCATACGAAAGGTTTCCGCCTGTCCAGCCCAAAAAAATCGCTCCGGGCGGCCCTGCGGGGCATTTTATACGAAAATTTTCGTAAGTCACACGGGTCACAGGGCCTCATACGAAAGACACAATTCGTAAGCCGTGTCACACCCCAAAACGGCTTACGAATTGAACGAAATGGCACAGTATTCGAAGCTATCAAGGCAGAATTGGAATCAGATACCGCGAACTACTGGTCCGTTATTGGGAAGTGCCTTTCGAAGATTGGGGCGGACAGTCCTGAGGCTGAAACAGCATCTTCGAACTGGTCATCCATAAAAACCCATAATGGGCGGCTGTCAGACTTCATCAGCACCCTGAAAACATCTCTCGAGCTTCGCCAATGGCAACCTATCATAGACTTTTGTGTGTCCGTTTGCTTTGTCCCCAACTGATGTTCCACTGCTCACTGGCTGAACAGTAAACAACACCCTTCACTCTCCCCCTGTTCTTCAGCCTCTGTGGTTGTAGCGCAGACACTAGAGGACATTCTGGCTCCATTCCAGGAACATATGACAGCATTTGTGACCGGCGAGAAGTGGTTCCCGCTCTGGTCGCCTAAAAAGACGGCCCGTATAAAGACTTTCTCACGAGCTCAGATACCGATGGACACAGATGGGAAACCCGACATGCTTCTCCACGAACTCGGAATGTTAGGGGAGGATCCAGATTATGTCGGCGGGTGGACTCACTCTTTGAAGCAGACAGCTTTCGAACAAGTATGCACACTTTCTTTTGCAGCGAACCCTTTGGCTAATCAAACTTCAGATTCGTTGTGAATACTTCAGGATCTGGGAAGACAAAGTTGATGATCGAAGGCTTGTGCAAATACTGGGGAATTTACTTCGCAGCAAGAAAAGACATGATCATGGCCATGGATCGGCGACATGCAGAATATCATTGACGAAACCATCCCCAAGACCACGGATTTAGATGTCGCCTCTCCGACTTAGACGCGACAGCGCGATTTCAATTCACAGTTGGAAGTCAACGTGGAAATCGCCCGACATCACTTCAGATGTCTTCTATTGGCTCGACTTCACGTTTTATCTATGTTTCTGGGGATATGCCATTCAATTCCTCCGAAGAGCGCGAGCTGAGAAGGTTTATCGGACACGGTGGCTCGCCTTACAGTTAAGGCCATCCGTACTGGGTGTACAATGCCGACATCTTTCTCAGCTCACGCAAGCTCTAACCAACGGGATTCCCGGCTCCTTTGATGAGATCCGAGATCGGAAGCTCCGAGCTACTAGCCCTGACATACGGCACAGTGGCATCCCATCTTCGGACTATGCACCCACAGAGAAAGGCGACACCAACTATCTATACCTCGTAGTGGACGAAGTGCAGATGCGGTCGAAAACTCTATGATGCTTTCAGAGCCGACAACAAAGCCCAGCATGGCGAAGAGGGTTGCCGCCGGACTCGCAGTCCTGTTACGGCTCACAATGATCCCAGAAAACCTCGGACCTGTCTTGCGCGAGATGATTATCTCTTGGTTGGCGATCGGGACCTGGTTATCGTTGCAGCTGGGACAGGTGTCATAAAGATGTCGTTGAAGAAACCATGAGCTCTGCAGTTCTGAAAAACGGCAATACAAAGTGTTCTATGACACTGGCTCATTCGGAAGTGAGGCCAGTTCCCTGCAAGAGGAATATATACAGCGCTTCATCCCTCCGAGGGAGATCATTCCGAAGGATGTCGCAGCGAAACATTTTTCCAGCACTGATAGCGCGGGACAGTCTATTGGTTGAAGGGCAGGTCAGTGTCGATTCTGTGAGTCCGATTGCTGGTGCTCAGGCCTTTCTAGTGTCGGTTCACTGCAGGTTCATTTCGGACCTTCTTGCCAATGAGCTGGAACGTCCTCATGAAATACTCAATGCTATATCTATCGACTCACTTATCCACGGTACCTCCGTAGTCATGTTGGACCACTGCAAAACCCAACCATTTGGTATCAGGGCCACCGATGGCGCTGAATTTCTCGACAAAAATCGGACAGACAGCGTGCATATATCAAATCGTACCGTCTTCAGTTTCGAGAGATTCGCTGAATCACCACGTACGTTAAATAATCTCTGCTAACAAGAACATTTCTCATTCTGTCACATAGATGCACGCGACATGTTGGCCACTGTCAAAGAGTTTGTGATGCGATTTTGGATCACCTCCGACTGCGACTCCCTAATCTCACCAATACGAGGCCGAATTTGTCCAATGGGGATTCGCCAGATTCTTTGATGACCCGGCGCACGACAACATACCAGAAAGGCTCGACTCGATGAGCCCATGGCCTTGCTCGCTTTGGCGCATTGGCTGAATGCTGGTGGTGTGGCACCGAATCCATTCATCACGCGTTGTTCAGAAACATCGGCCAGAACAGCGCATCGGGAGAGAATGCACTTGAAAAGTACCTGGCATTTTGTTTTGCAGGGTTGTTCAGTGACGAGCGAGGTAGTCGCCGCCTGGACAAGATCTTCACTTTTGCGAAAGAAGCACCTAAATGGGCCAAGCAAACCGCGACACTTGTTTCGCTCTATAATAACCCGACAAGTAAGTTGAAGAAGACAGAAACTTCACGGGTCGACTGGTGGTCACGGCCGTCGTACAGCCTGGCAACACTGGCACACGCTCCGCAGGGGCTCGGAGCTACGCGTACATTGGATTGGCTCCGACATGACTTGCGGGTCCCTATGTGCTTCCCTCCGAAGGAGATGGGGCCGGACCTTCTGTTCGTTCTTGAGCTGGCAGACGGCAAGAGGATCTGGGTTGCAGTACAATGCAAATACGAAACCACAGACCTTCTTGCTTCAGAGAAACTGGAATCGGCGTTACGCACTGTCACACCGGAGAACTACTTCTCGTCGCAGGTACGCATTCCGCTGGTCTATATATCGAGAATGAGTCTGAGCGTATTATGACCATAGAAAGACAATCAGAAGCTTACGCACAAATATCTTTTGGAACTACCTAATCGCCAAACTGAAAAGATCGGCGACTACAGCGTACTCCGGGTGGTAGCCAGTTTTCCGGGGGTAACTGCCCTCAAGCCAGGACCATTCAAAAAATCCAGACGGCAGAAAGGAACGTTGGAAAGCATGAAACATTGGAAGGACGCGCATCCCCTCGCTTCCCTCAACATTCTGTACTTGGCCAACATAACGAAAGACATGTCACCACGAAATGGCCTGACATCGATCGACAATGCTCCGAAACCCATCGACAGCAGGAGCTGTGGCAGAAAGAAGGGTGCACCGAGATCTCGATTGAATAACACGAAGTCAGTGGCAAACGAGGAGGAGGAAGACGAAGACGAAGAAGACGAGGAGTGGAACAGTTCTCGACTGCCGGCTGAGAGACGTAGATCAAGCCGGATCGCTTCAGGTTCTCGAACGGCTGTCTAACCTCACATACCTCGAGTGCCATAGTAAAGGCAGACGGGGTACTGAAACGTCGGGTGAATAAAAACAAGCCAGCGGCAAACGAGGACTATGAAGACGAAGTGACGATGAAGACGAGGAGGACGAGGAGTGGAGCAGCTCCCGACGGCCGGCTAAGAGACGTAGATCAAGTCAAGGTTCTGGAACAGCTGTCGACACCTCACATACCTTGAGTGGAAGAAAGCGTGGCAGAGGAAAGGCACACAAGGCACCCAAACGTCAGGTGAACAAGAACAAGCCAGAGGCGAACGAAGACGACGACGACGAGGAAGCTGGCGAGGGAACAGCTCTCGACGGTCAGCTAAGAGACGTAAACAAACTGTCCCGCCAGGTCAAATTGCCTCAGGTTCTGGAACGGACGCCGCCCACATCTCACCGGCGTTCAGAGGATACACTCCTGACTCCGCATTCTTATTTCCTCCGAATACCGCGGTCGATGAAAACATATCGGAGGCCCGTTGGCCGGAAAATTCGGATGAAAATATGTCGGATTCCTCGTGGACGAACCACTGATCGCGTCGTGCTGATATATACCCTGTCGTATGCATTTTGTTAGTATCTCTCAGACAGACGTTACGACCGAATCTAGCTGGTAGTATTTTCATCTTTGTATCTTCCTTGGGGCAATGATGTACCTATTTATTTTGTATCTTCCAATTGGGTGCAGAATCCGTGTTTGCATCGTGAGAGCAAAGAGTCCGTCAATTGTGCTAGTCCAGCTGAAGGGCGAGGGCCAGGTGTGTGTCGGAGGACTGTGTCGCCGCTGTCTGCAAGATAGTTTGGTATCCTCAGATACGTAGATGGAAGAGTTCGATCTGCGCTGCACAGCATTCCCTGTTCTCTTCAAGCCAAACATTGACTTTCCGCTGAGCAACTCTGCGAGGACGCAGCTGGTTCACTGGCACATATTGATATTATGGGTGTACTTTGAAGGTGAGCTCCCTCGAGGGCTCGGTACCATCTAACAGATTTGTGTGCAGCATTACAATTAGTCTGTAAGCCAACGACGAGTAGCAATTGAGCTCGGCATACAGATGTGCGGTTGAAGCCCATCCTAGAGGTCTCAAAAGACCTCGAAGTTTCCAGCTCGCTTGTGGATCTCTCGAGGAGCACATACGCGCACTAAATGGGCCAGTCACTAAAATTCGAAAGCCCCTCTCCGCATCGAACGTGCCAGCTTGTTTCCATCATCTGCGTTGTACCATCCGACCAGTCGGCGCGCGTCTTGACGCGGACAACTGGGCATACTTTTTTCATGATTTTTTCTACACGAGCTCGACATCAGCCACTTCGCGCCACTTCGAACCCTCGAATCGTCAATGCCGGTGAATAAGCTATCAATGAGACGCAAAGCACACTTCCCCGATTCGGAGGGCATGAGACAGTGCAGCGTCGCATCACTACCTCACCCCCACTACTGGTAATTTGGGATGGCCGTAGCGGCGAGGGTTGTCGGCCACACAATAGGGCCCACGTAGCATCGTATTTCGGGCTCTCAGCCATGCCGCACAACGCGACAGAAAACCACGCGCTGGCGCTGTATGGCCGCACGCTCCCGTTCGACTTCACGCAGCAGCATCCGACTTCCCCACGGCAACGTCCCAGGCGCAGCCTCGCAGGCGACACACACATCCTTTCGCCCAACGCGCATGCACGGAAGACGCCGCATGCACCGGGTCAGTCGCCGCGGTGGGGTACTCGTGTATGCATGCCCTCCCACTCGAGCTCGCTATCGTATGCCACGTTCAGTATAGGCTCTGCGGCGCTGCCTGGTGGTACGGGGCGGGTACAATGTGTTGTACGACTGGCCAACGAGCACGGGGGGCGTGAGCGGTACAGACCGGGTTCATCACTGTTCATCAGCTTCATGAAACCGCCGCATAGCCTACTGCGGATATGAGTGTACCAAACAGTGTAGCGAGCGCACCCGACACGCACGATATTTTCGCAGCGGTCGCACTCTGCCGCCACACGCCCGGCAACGCGAGTGGGGCCCGAGGGGGGACCGGTGGCGTGCGACGAGCCCTCTTTTTTTCCACAAGACCACCGACCCTCCTCCTGTCGTCGAATGTCACCGGGACGCGAGCGGACGAACGCGCGCCTCGACTACTCGTCCTCCCGTTTGCTTGGTCGCCTTCTTCGCAGGCTCACACACACTCACCTCACTTAGTGGGCCCCTGCTCATCTGGCGCCTTTCTTGCGATTCTCCTCCATACTTGTTGTGTTTATTGCCCGCTGCATCGAGTTTCTCTGTCTCATCTCATCTCACTCCAAGCGCCTACCCTATTTATGGTCATTGACGTTGCTGTTTGGACTGGCCGCCTCATTGGTTGTCGTTGCGTATTGTCAATTCAATCCTCCTCTTTTCTTTTTCGATTTGCAAGTCGTTTTACATTCATGAATATACAGGACGTACGAAGCTTTGGTATCCATAATGCACTGATTCAAGTGTTATCTCCGGAGTGAACAGATGATTTAGGGAAGGATTCACAGTCGGGAAGTGCGAACGAATAATAGGTAGCAAAAATATTGACATGGTCGCTGCGAGACAAACTCTTCCTTTCACCTGCTTGACTTCGACTTCGTCCCACGCTAGGCGACTCTTTCGGCAGCTCACAAACAGTTGTACTAAGTGGCGGTGGGGGTAGGAGGCGTCGTGAGTCGAGAAGCCACCAACTTTGCCTTCTTCGTCACCCTTTCCTCGTCAAATTCGATGGGCATCGAAGCCTGGCGTTTTTTCTTGCTTCCCTTGCCCTCTCCGTCGTCAACGGTTTCGTGGTTTCTCCTCAGGACATTTGCAACAACAGTCTCGACGAAGGCCGATAGCGGCAGCGCAGCCGTAAGCTCACGGAACACGTCCAGGGAAAGGCTAGCCTGAGCAAGGCTGCCCTTCTCTACGCGCGTTTCGGGAACAATTCGGGTGTCGAAGGCGGCATCGACCCGAAGGACCGTCGGCGCAGTGCTTTTCGACGTGTTGGCTTGGATGGGAGACGTTTCGAGGAGCGCGAGGGCACGCTTGTGGAGGGTAGAATCGGCATCGGTTTCCTGTGGGTTCAAGACTGGATCAGGGACGCACTCAAGAAGGGAGAGAGAACTAAGGTCCGTACTGCGTCACAAAACAGGCTTGTCTCCTCGAGGGACTCTACCAGACCGCCGTCGCTCGTCGTCGGCTCGACTCGCATAACAACCCAAATGTACGCTCCATCCTCGAGTTTCAAAACGAAGAGCATATCGGGAGTCAATGTCTCCGCCTCCGGTATGCAAAATGGAGTCTGACTGGAATGCTCCATCCATGACACGACCTCGTCCAGGCTGCCCGCACTTGTAGCAAGAGGAGCAACGATGCCGATGTCGGGAATCACAGAGCATCGTACTTTATCAGCCTCGGCGTGCAGCTCGACGAGTGTGGCCGGTTGCTTGGCCCATGCAGGAACAGGTACAGGGAAATTGAAAATGTCGGCCAGTTTGCGTTTGGAGTCAAACGCGCGAGAGAAATAGAAGGCAAGACACGCCGCAAATGCCTTTGCGGTGGGTGGAGGGCTCATTTGGAGGACAGTGAGATAATTCCAAATCCTGTCCGTTCCCGGCATTCGTTCTTCTGCGGAGGGCTCCTGAGTCATCCATTCGGCCATGCCGGTGAGGGCGATAGCTTCGTCGAAGGCGATCTTCTTCATGTCTTCATCAACAAATCGCCCGAAACCCCGGGACACCGCCTGTATCATGTCCGCTTTCAACAATGGAGGTTGTTGGTCTGTGGCCAGGTAATGATAAATGATGTTCCGAAGTGTGGATCGAGTATCTTGGGCTGGTTAAGGGTAACAAAAGCGTCAGCCCTGGATCGAGAAAAATTACAAAACTAACCATTGGGGTGATTTAGGGACGAAAATACATGACTAACCAAGCTGAGGCGCGTGTTGGGGACTATGGTATCGTGGCTGCGCTCGATGTCAGTCCACTTTTTGCCGTCAGTGGGGTAGAACTTGATTGATTGGCCAATGTAGTTGTTGAGTACAGTATTCGGCTGTTGGAAATTCCACAGAAGCATTTCGGTTATTAGCGAGGCGGTGTAGCGGTGCCTGCAGGGCAAATTAGTAGTTTCGGAGCAAGTGAGGAGCTACACACCTTCCACGAGTCCATGCCCACGCACGCTGGAGGAATACCTCCCCCAGCTGTGTGTCTAACAGTGAGGAGGGCAGAAAACGGCGCAAGTAGCGTTCGTGGAGTAACTGATCGTCGAATGATCGTGTATCCGACGTCCAACGCACTTGGTCTGCATGCTTTGTGCCCTCGAAGATGTGCATAGGAATATCGGTTCCTGCAATTACGCAAGAAAACGATTCAGCCGGGAGATGCTTGTCCCAGGTATCGAGAAACTTGAGAAGAACGGGACGTTTTCCCGACTCCGTGTGGAATGCACGTGGAAGGCTAGTCTCGGAACTACTTGCAGCCGCTTGTCCTTCATCCAGAACGAGAAACAGGTGAAAATCAGAGCCCAGAAGCTTGCGGATATCCTCCACAGTCTCCGCAATGTCTTCAGTAGCGTCATGATTGAAGGTTCGGTACACCAACGACTGGAAAATGTCCCCGTGATGGTTTCGCAATTTAGCTAGGAGCTGAAGAAGTAGCCATTTCGTTTTATGGGCTTCCGTAAGTCCGCTTTCTTTCGCGATTTCAAGGAATGTACGAAAGATTAGGAGACGGGCAAGAAGGGCGACGCCGAGACATTGCTCAGCCAGAGAATGGTTGGATTCACGCTTCTCAGCAGAATCCGGATAAGCAGAAAAAGCGCCGTCAAAGGTCAGAATCCTGAGAGCAGTACCAATATCGAGTGACCCAAGATCGATTACTATGGGACTTCGTGTGGTGAAGTAAAAGCCCCAGTTGTGACAGAGGCCCTCGAACGTTAGGCGGGTCTTGCCTGAGCCAGACGTGTTTACCAAAACACTGAACTGCACGATCAGAGGGAAAGAAACAGGCAACTGGGCACGCACGTTTTCTTTCCCCGTACGAATATGTTTTTGACACGGGAGGCGAGAAGCGGGTCGTCCATGAAGCTTCCCAGATCCTTCAAGATCACCAAGGGCAAGCTCCTGTCGTCCATTAATTCGAGCGACTCCATGTGAGCAAGTGACGCGGGATCTGTAGGTTTAGGGCTGGAACTCCAGAGTGCTGCAGGCGTCGGATCGTTGATGAATGTCACAAGCAAGGGTCTAATCTCGTCCAAAAGCTCTTGCGCTTTTTTAGGAAGCGGTTTACGCGGTTTACGAATAAGAACTTGAAAAAGATGTCAGTCTGGGGAGAATTCAAAGATGAATCACACATACTGGAGGATCTAACAAGGTCGTACGACTCTTCGGCGTGTGCACGCTTCAACATTGCATGCAATTCGGGTTCACGCCTCAGCAATTCAAGGGATTCCGTCGTGATCTCGTAACGCGGATCCAGCGGAGGATACGGCTGGGCCACGTACATGCTGACGAGTATAGATAGGGCTTTGGCGGCATCCTCAACGTCTTCGAGATTTGGGAACTCTTTGAGGTACTCGAGTCCTCTTTCCAGTAATGGACGCAAAAGATAAGACATTATTGGTGGGTCCAACTTGAATGTGGGTCCAAGAATCGATGTATCAAGTGCAGCTGGCAATCACTGATTCCGTTCATGAGGGGCGTCTGAATTGAACAATAACTGCCGTCGCCCATTAAGTATGGTACTCGAGAGTGTACACTGTGGACGGCGATGTGGTTATTCCGGCAAGTGGTTATTGAGAAAGTTGGCACCTCGGGTTCTGTCGGCCGAACTTGGCTGTGACACTTCGTACTCGAAATTACTGGGCTAGAATTCTTTCACGCATTCCACCGACTTCTATTTAAGCTACTGGGCAACAGCATATTGTCCTCATGAGCAGACAAAGCACGATGCACTAGTAAGACTATTTTACAAGTGCAAAAAGTAATACGCAGACCACACAGCAAAAGCCAGCGTAGCAAATGTGAACTTGAAGCGACTCGGATATGTCAGGCGCGGTACGGTAACTGGATCGAGCGTTGCGAGCTCAGCCGCTATCGGACGCGATTAGCGCAGAAATAGAATATGGGTCAGACTTTACTCACCTGCATCCAGCTGCAGGACCTGTGCGACCCGGCGGAGTTCCTCGCAAGACACCCCCGTGCACACATGATCAAGGGACGTCTCGTCAAAGTCGATGATGAGGGGCCCCAACGTCTCCGACCGTGTGACGTTCCTGGGCTCGAAATCGTTGTGCGCGACGCCGCTTTGGTGCAGGCGCACCAGCCGAGCAAACAGTAGATGCCTGAATCCAAAGTCAGATAAGTGCGTCCGAGATGCGATGAATATTCGAATGAGACTCACTTGTCAGCTAGCTCGAGGTTCTTGAAATCCTGCAACGCCTTGCCGGCGTCGCTCATGAGAAGCACCTTCGTGGTCTGATCGGTGCTGATGTACATCCCAAAGATGCGCGGAATCGCCACGCCCTGCCAATCGCGCAGGGCCGAGTACGCGAGGAACTCCCGATCCAGTCTCTGGGTTGCAGCGACGCCGTGGGCGATTTTTGCAACGATGCGGGCGGCGATGAAGAACAGCCGCAGTTGGCCGAAGGCTACGCTGACGTCGTTGGCAGCCGAGTGCACTTCGCCCTCGAGAGCAAGCCAGGACAGGGGCAACAAAAACGACTTGCGGGGGTTGCGGAACTCGATCTGCTGCTGCTGCGCACCGTCATAGAAAACACCCTGATGTGGCTGTAACATCCAAGTGGGAAATTGTGGAATATACACTCTCCAAGGCTTAGTCTCTTGAGGATAAGTGCCCACCCGCTCGGCGACAGCTAGGGTGCAGAACAAGACCAGTATCGCCATGTCTTCGAGCTGGGTCGGCGAGTCGCGGATGCTGTAGACCTTGCTTATCTCAAGCTGCAGCGATGGTATGAGGCGGACGAGGATGTATTGCGTCTGGGTTGCAACAACGAGGTGACCGGTCTTGGCTTGAATCATTTCGTCGATGATCTAGTGTGTTGTCAGCGAGCAGTTGGAGCTTGTAACAGTATACTTGCATGACAGATAAAATCGAAAAGTTTTCCTTCGCGGGATGAGTGAGCTCGGAACTGGTAACCATCTTTCCTGTTTGCCAACTCTACAAGACGAGCTAAGGTGTGTTGGCCGTCCACTGACGTTGTCGCGTTTGAATTCATGCAGCATGCAGGTTTTCCACCAGGGGCGACCATCGCGCCACTCGAACCAGCGTTGAACGACTCCACCATCTGTGGTGGTGTTGCGGACTTCATCGGCCCTCGTAGTGCCGTGGATGTCGATGTTGGCGCCATGGAATTGAGAACGTGGCATACTGCATTCGAGGCATGCGCTACAGGGTAAGCGACTAGCCACCGGTACCACGCATAAAAGTTGGGCTCGAAGGTCGTGAACGACGATATGCGACTGGGATTTTCGTTGAATGACCAATCTCCCAGATCTCTTGGGTCGACAATTGGCCCGTACGTGTTGAGGGTATCTTCGACGAACGCCTTGTCCAATCTGACGTTGTTGCCAAGTACGGCGTAGAGCTCGGCCGGATTGAAGAGTGTGATTGTTTTGGTGGAAAGGCCGGGATTGCGAGTGCCTGGATGTGTAGTGAGACTTGTGCCTACTATTCCATCGACTGGCGGCGCAGCGCGCGGTTCGTTGAAGTAATTGCTGTATTTGTGTTCTACGTCTTGGTTCCACTGGGGCTGGTTCGCCATCTGAGCTGAGGTGTGCGAACGGAACGACGAACGAGTTGATTCGTTCAAGCGTCTGTCTAGAGAGACTGGAGGTGTGCAGACTCAGTACTCTGCGACTTCTACGACGAATGTGAATTTAGACGTTCGGAGTCGCATGCTGACGACGATTTTGAGGGCTAACGAATGGGCGTCGAAGGAGGACGCGACTGGATTTGATGTGACTTTTTCGTCGCCTCAGGCTCACCTCAGGGGCCCGGGACCGGCGGGACTCCCTTTTTTTGCTCCCTTTTTTTGCTCTCTCTCCAGATCCACGCCGTCTGGGTCCGAATAAACCATACTACTAGTAGTAAGTACCCTGCTATACATTTGCGAACGAATATGAAAAAGAGAGGATTGGAGGTGAGTATACTATAGACTTGGATGGATGATGATAAATACGAAAATGACAATATTAAATAATGAATGACAATTGCGTGCGCGCGCGCGAGGGCTGCGTCTGTGCTGGTACTTCTGTGTTCTCTTCTCGCCGCTCTCCTGCCCGACTCCCCGCACCGGCTCCCGGACAGCACCGACTCCGTGGTGCGCGCAAGACACGGCGCCCCGCCCCCGCCCCCGCCCCGTACCCTAATACCTACCAAATACAGCAAATGCAGATCCCCCCCTGGTCGTACACCCGCCCGCGCGCTTCCTCCTCCTCCTCTCGCTAGCACACCGCCCCGCCTCCGCCTCTCTCGCACACCGCCCTACCTCCTCTCGCTCGTACCGCCCCGCCTCGACACTCTCGCTCGTACACCACCGCCCCGCGGACACGCAGTCCCGCCCATGTGCACGCACTACGACGCGGGCGTGCTCTGCAAGACAAACGGCGCGGAGGGGTTGTCGGGGCGCGTGATCTCTTCGTAGATGAGTACTGGGGGGAGGGGGGTTAGTATGTGGTGAGAGGGGAGGGGGGGTTAGTAGGTGGGGTGAGAGGGGAAGGATGTGGGGATAAGCGGAACGAAAGAACAACCCAACGCACCCTTCAGATCCTCCTTCCCCAGCGGGTCCCCATTATCAAAGTCGAAAAATGACGGGTCGATCGGGTCCGCGGTGGGCTCGTCCGCGGGGTCGTGGTAGGGCTGCAATAAAAAATGCGAGAGTCAGTAAGAGCCGAGCTCGTATACGGAGAGAGGGAGGGAGAGGGAGTATACGTAGAGATGGAGTAAGGCGTGGTGAAGAGAGAGGGAGTGGACGGTGCGCGTGAAGGGGAGTGGACGGTCTGCGTGGCGGGGGAGAGGGACGCCCGAAAGCCCCTCGAAAGCCCGCCCGTCGAAAGAGAGGACGACGAAATGCACAAGAGAGAGGACTCACCGATAAATACGGATGCGCGAGCGCCTCGGTGACCTCTATGCGCCGCTTGGGCGAGAAGGTGAGGCATTTTTCCATGAGGTCGAGGGCCTGGGGGGGGGGGGGGTTAGTAAAGTGGGGGTTAACAATAAAAGCAAGGGGTGATAAAGCGAGCGAGAGAAAAGACACGATGAGGAGAAAAGAAGAGGAAAATGTGCGGCGAGTCGGAAGCGCGTTTGCTCCGTCCGTCGACGAAAGCCGCACCGACTCGTGAAACTGCGAGACACAATAGAGAGGCGGCCCACCCCCTCGCTCCCGTCCGCGCTCAAACGAGGAGGTGCAAATACGGCGCGTCCGTCCGTCTGTCGCACACTAGTACAGCGCTGGATGCGTGCGGAAAACGTCGCAGGCGCCAGCCACACAATCCATCCCGTTCCCCCAGACGACAAGCACCCCCCCTGCCCCCGCGTCCACCCCAGCGACGTAGAATAGTACGAGGGATTGCGTTTCGTGCACGCCCGGACCACTGTGGTGGTGGTGCGAAACAAATGCGGCCTGAGGACGGCGGGTAGAGGGAGACACGACAGGCTCGACACCCCGTCTCGTCCCCTCGCCTATCGGTGCGGTCGCCCACTCAGGGCATGTCCCGAGGAACGATGGATGCAGCGCCCTTATCTGCGTCTGTATCATCCCAACGATGGACGGTACCAGCAAGGAGAAGCGGCCAGCCCTGCTCGCGAGTCATACGCATGAGGAGTGTCCCCGTCGTCCCGAATCAAAATCAAAATCATAGAAACCCAATAATGGGGCGACTGGATACGATCCGCCCCGGGAAGCCGACCGCGCCTCATGCCTTCCCCCGAAACGAAACAAAAAATAAAAAAGAAACCCAGAAACGCAGAAGACACTCAAACACCACAAAGCAGAAAACACTCAAAAAAGAGAAAAGAAAAACGCACATCGGGATTCGCCTTGGGGAAGAGGGCCGCAAAGGGGCGTTTCTTGCGGAAGGGGAGGGCGCGGATGTATTCGCGGCTGGGGGTGGGTGAGCGAAGCGAGGAGGCAACAAAAAAGACGAAAGAGTGAGTGAGGCGAAGCGAAGACCAAGAAAGAGAGAAAGACGAAAGAACGAAAGACGAAAGAAGGAAAGACAACGCAAGAAAGGGGAGAAGGAGACACACCTCCGCTGGCTGGATATGGCATAAAAGTCGTCGATGGAGGGCGTGCCGAGGATGTCGAGGATGATGGAGAGTTGGTGGTGGTCTGGCGGGGGCGGGGGGTTAGCGGGCGAGATGAAGTAAGAAAGGGGAGGAGGACGGACAATCTCTCCCGGGGAAGAGCGGCTTTCCGCTGAGCATCTCCGCGAGGACGCAGCCGACGGACCACATGTCGATGGCGCGGGTGTACTCTTTGAAGGTGAGCATTACTTCCGGGGCGCGGTACCATCTGGGGGCGCAATAAGTATATATCCAGAGAAGAGAGCGACACGGACCGGGTAGCGACGTATTCGGTCATGAAGGTGCTGCTGTCGTTTGCGACGTTGGGCGGGGGGCGGGCGGAGCGCGCGAGGCCAAAGTCGCAGAGCTGGACGGCGTTGGCATGTATGGACAAGGAAACGCAGGAAGAACCTTTAGATCGCAGTTTGCATTGAGCAGGAGGTTGGAGGGTTTGAGATCGCGGTGGAGGACGTCGGCGCTGTGCAGGGCCTTGAGCGCGCGGAGGGTCTTCTCAAGCTTAGGTGGGCCAACACAAGGGAGAGAGGCAGCGCACCTGGTAGATAAAGTACTGGCAGTGGTCGTCGGAGAGCTCCTGAGTGCGGATGACACGGTGGAGGTCGGTCTCCATGAGCTCCTGGACGAGGTAGACCTCGTTGAACTGCTGGATGCTCTGCGGACGCAGGATGTCGAGGATGGCGATGATGTTCTCGTGGTGGAAGTGGCGCAGGAGCTTGATCTCGCGGAGGGTGCGCAGGCAGAACATCGAGTGGTCGAACGGCGTGATGCGCTTGATGGCGACGGGGCGCTGGGTGGCGACGTGGACGGCGGAGACGACGACGCCGTATGCGCCCTCGCCGATGACATCCTGCACCGTGTACGCCGCCCCGACTGCGAACCCATTCATGCGCGAGTCCATAAGTGTTTGCCCTTGTTGTCCTCCCTTGCTTGCCACCATGAAGCTCGTCCGGTTCCTCATGAAGCTCAACAACGAGACCGTCACCATCGAGCTCAAGAACGGCTCCATCGTCCACGGCACAATAACAGGTCCATCTTTCCTTTTTTTTTGCACAAAAACTGACAAGAGCAGGCGTCGATATGCAGATGAACACCCATCTCAAGTCCGTAAAAATAACCGCGCGCAACCGCGACCCCGCCTCCATCGACGCTCTGTCCATCCGCGGCAACACCATCCGCTACTTTGTGCTCCCCGATGCGCTGCCGCTGGATACGGTGCGTCATAATTTGCCTCCATGCATCTTACTCAATTATCCCCCGCAGCTCCTCGTCGACGACGCACCAAAGCCGAAGGGCCGCAAGAAGGAGCTCGAAGCCGCACGCGGCCGCGGACGGGGGCGGGGCATGGACCGTGGACGGGGCGGCCGCGGTGGCGGAGGCAGAGGCGGGCCGAGGGGCAGGGGGAGGGGCTTCTGACGGCGCGCGCGCATCCTAAAAATCGGTTACAGTCCGTGTATCATTTCCTTGTCTCTCAATTCATCGCTATCTTCTTGTACATGCTTCATGCGCGATGGATATTTCTCTTCAAGACTCGAGAAATATCCATCGAGAAGTGTGCCCGCACGCGCTTTTGTGCTCACTGAATACAAGACATCAACCTTTGGCTTTCCGTCCTCGCACTCTTGTGTCTCTGTCTCAGTCATCCATTATGTAATCACGATCGTTATTGTGTGCTGAAATCTTAAATTACAGGGCCCTCAATGCGCCGTTCATCCTTGTCTTGCCTCTCAATCACACCATCTACATCGCACCTCCCTCATCCGGCCTCACCCCGCGGACCCACGACCACCCAATTCCCCTCCTCCCCATACCCACCGATGTCCTCAAGCTTCCTTTCGCGCCCGGTGCAGGAACGAGGCGCGCACTACCTCCGCGAGATCCCAACCCTCGACGCCATCGAGGACGCCGCCAAAGCCCTGTGCATCCTCGTCAGCATGTACGTCTCCGAGCCGGACCCCCCGCTCGACCCGCGCTACGAGACCACGCCCGAGTCGCTCGCGTTGCTCCGGCGCGAACCCGGGTTGCATGCACTGTTAAAGCGCGCGCACGCGGAGGGGGGGTACGACCTTGTTAGGAACTCGGGTACGTACTTATGTGTGATAATCCCACGTTTGGGTTCTGCCTGGTGATATCTTTTCTATTCTAGTTCTTATTCGTAAACTCGCACCGTTTCCGCAGAGGGCAACAGAGTTTCTGGACACCATCCGACCCCTACTCGCCGAATTTATCAACAGCCCGACACCCATCCCGCGCTGGACGTCCGATTCTGATTCTGAACTCGATCCCGCATCGCGCGCGCACGTGGAGTCGCTCGATTTGATGCACGACATGAACATCGGGGGCCCGCAGTGATCCTGAAGGATCTGGGCAGCTTCATGGCCGACCCGCTCCTCGCCGCGCGCGTCGAAAACGTATTCGTACGCGGAACGAAAACGTGTGTATTCGGTCACGGTAGCTGCTACGTATCGTCTGACGAGTCAATGCAGTGTTTTGGTCAACACGTCCGGCGCAGGCAAGACCCGCCTCACGTTCGAGGGCCTCTGCCACAACTGGGGCTTTTACTTCACCATCCTGAGCCTTGGGGCGGCGGATCTTGGATCGCGCGATATGCGGGATGTCATCGAGGACCTGAGCCACTCGCGTAGCGGGTTCGTGAAAGAATTTCTTCCAGCCTCGGCGGACGCTGCGGAGAAGCGCAAACACAACCACTCCCTCGCCGAGGAGGCGCTCTGCCGGGCGCTTCTGGGGCGCCTGCTCGTTTTTCGGATGTTCCTTGACATCGCGAACGAGGGTGGTGGAATTAAACCGGACCACAAAATGAAGTGGTTAATCTTTCAGCTTATGCCCAGGTTGCCTACCTACGGGGACGTCTTCCAGCTGCTGCTCGACCGGCTCTCCGATTACGATCCCCGGCCCGGGGGGGACATCCCAGCCGCCCTGGACGGCATCCACGCGCACCTGGGCCCCGACAAGTCCCACCTGTTCTTCGTCCTGGACGAAGCGCAGGTAGCGGCGCACAAATTCCCCGACGGGTTCCACCCCGTCCCGGGGACGCTTCCCCTCCTCCGCAAGATTCTCGATACCTGGGACACGCATGTACCGCGCGAGTCGTTCTCGTGTGTCGTTGCTGGGACGGATATCCCCACGCGCATTTTCGAGTCGGACGCGGGGTATGCTGGGCAGGTGCGCTGGACGTCGGATACGGGCGCGTTCGACGACCGGGTGCGCCATGGGCGGTACTTGCGCCGGTTTCTGCCCCCTTCGCTTTTGGACACCCGGTTGGGGGAGGAGTTCCTCCGGCGTGCGTGGGCGTGGACGCGCGGAAGGTGGCTCTCCCACCTTTTACTTGTCCAGTGGTATTAATCCACAGAGCAGGCACCGCTACACCGCCTCACTCGTGATGATCCTGCTTGAGTCGAATTTCCGGGAGCCGCATCTTATGCTCGACCTTTACATCGCCGCAGCGACTAAATTCCGGCCAACTGACGGCACGAGATGGACTGAGCCCGAGCGTCGTGGGATGCACCTCATGAGAACTATGCACACGCATCCATTTTCGTGGCTTTATGGTTTCGACGGTTAGTTGCAGCCGTTTTTCGGTCTGGATCTGATGCATTTTTGTTGCTCTCAACCAGTCGAAGAGACTCGATCAACACTTCAAAGCATCATTTTTCATTACCTGGTCGCAGACCGAGCTCTTCCATTGTTAGGAGCGGACATGATACAAGCGGTGTCTCTCGGTTTTGGGCGGTTTGTGGATGGAGATATGAAGGAGATCGCGTGCGACGAACCGATAGCTCTAGCAGGTGTGGCTGCATGGATGACTCGGGCGCCTCCCGCAGAAGAACGAATCCGGGAACGGACAGGACTTGGAACTATCTCACTTCCCTCCAATGACCCTCCGCCCACCGCGAAGGCATTTGCGGCGTGTCTTGCGTTCTATTTCTCTCGCGCGTTCGACTCCAAACGCAAATTATCTGACATCTTCAAGTTCCCTGCACCCGTTCCCGCATGGGCGAAGAAACCGGCCACGCTCGTCGAGCTGCACACCGAGGCCGCCAAGGTACGTTACTCGGTGATTCCGGGCGACGACACCATCGTTGCTCCTCTTGCTACGAGTGCGACCAGCCTCGAAGAGGTCCTTTCATGGATGGAGCATGCGCATCGGACGCCGTTTTGCATACCGCAGGCGGAGGGATCCACTTTCGATTTGCTCTTTGTTCTCAAACTCGCGAACGGGACGTACATTTGGGTCATTATGCGAGTCGACCCGACGGCGAGCGACGGCGGTGATCTGTTCAGGTCCCTCGACGAGATGAGCTTGTTGTGCGACGCTGTACGCGGTATACCTTTCTGTCCTTCAGGCGCGGCGCTAATGCAGTCGTGAACCACAGGAAAACAATGTCGATTCTGCGCTGCGCACACGCGCCGTGGAGCTTCTTAATACGTCCCCCATCCAGACCAGCACATCGACGAGCACCGCGCCGACGGTGCTCCGTGCTGTAGCCGCCTTCAACGATCAAATCATTCTCGAAAGGCGTGCAGGCGACGGCAGCCCACCGCAAGCTAGCCTTTCCATGGACACGTTCCACGAGCTCACGGCTACGATGCCGCTATCGGGCTTCGCCCAGACCGTTGTCGCAAATCTCCTCAAGAGAAAACCCGAAGCCGAAGCCGTGGCCGGCGAGAAGGGCGAAGAAAGGGGGAGGAAGCGGCGGAATTCGATGGCTATCGACGAAGAAGCCGAGATCGACAAGAAAAGGGTGAGGAAGAAGGCAAAGGTGACGAAAAAGGGAAAGTCGGCGGCTCCTCGACCCACGACACCCCCGGCGACTGCCTCTCCTTACGACCTGCGAGCACGTTCGCCGAAGGCGCTGCCTGCTGACGAGAAGAGGAAGAGGGGTAAGGCAAGGGAAAAGTCTCCTGTGCCTAGCACTTCTTCTCACAACCTTCGACAACGGCCGCCAAAGAAACCGTTGCCCGCCGAAGAGACGAGGAAGAAGCGTGGGGCGAAGTCGAGGTCGAGCAGCTGAAACGAATAGTTTAACTCGCTCGACTTGGAGCGACTCGAATTCGCACTGCCCTCATTCTTCTTTTCTTCCCCATTCGTTCCGGTCTTCGCTCTACGTACTCCCGCCTTATCTGCTCACCACATCGAATACGAATTGTAGCACTTTGAATCCTGAGTACATTGTGGATACCACGTCCTCTATATAATATGTATACTCACTAAACCCATAATATAATGTAAGTACATGCTTCCATGCGCGTGGAGTTCTGCGTCCGCACGCGTCTTTTGCTCACTGAAGACGACACATCGTGGGCAACTCCGTCCTCGCACTCGACGCTTGTGTCTCTGTCTCCGTCTCAGTCTCAGTTGGGCTCACCAACACATCCATTCATGCGGACAGCTCCTCTGTCCAAGCCGCCGCCATAAAAAAAACACTTCCTTCTCCTCACTTACACTCATGCCATGCCCGTGACAGGATTCCTAGCCAAGCGTCCATCGCAGTCCGTGCTGCCTTCACGACTCGACTCGTTACGCGTTTGACCAGCAGCATTCGACAACCACCCCATCACCGTGGAAAGGTGCGCGCGGTTCTCTTCTCGCCTTGGTTCCGGGCTATAATTCATAATTCATGCAGGGGTCGACAGCCTTCGCCGCAAGGAGCTTTACACCTGAAGCCGAGTCTCCGATAGACTTTTCGTGCAGGTAGGCGGCGATTATTCACTATTAGGCGTCAGCGATGGACTCAGCGTTGTCGGTCCAGGGCTCGCCCGTCCACCGTTCAGAACGTCCGCGTGCCGGAGAACAGCGCCAGATTCCCCGCATCGAGATTCGAGAACGACCGGCCCTGGCACCTGGGGGATGGCACACCGCCTCCCTCCCGACCACCCACCCACCCACCCGCATCACCTCCCTCCCTAATGCGCAGCAACCGGTTCCGCGCTGGGGCTCTGGCTCGAAGACGCGGTCGTGAAGAGCGAAGACTCGGACGCGGCCGTGAACACTGAAGAGCGCCGTTCCTGGGGCTTTGGACCACCGCCTACGTCCTGGTCGTGGCTCCGATAGACTTGCTTATAGTTATATCAATTTCGTGTAGGTAGGCGGCGATGTTATGTGCCATCAGGCGTTGGACTCATCATCAGCCTTGTCTGTCCAGGGCTCGCTAGCCGTTAGCTGCACACCGTTCGAGAACATCCGCGATGCCACCGTGCGGCCAAGTGCGCTCCAGATTACCGCATCGAACGACCAGCCCTGGCCCCTGGGTGCACACCGCCTCCCTCCCGACCACCCAGCCCGCGCATCCCTCCGAATGCCAGCGGTCCCCGCTGGGGCTGTCTGGCAGTCGTGAAGAGCGCCGTTCCTGGAGCTTTGGGATGAGACCACCGCCTACGTCCTGGTCGTGGCTCCGATAGACTTGCAATATCAATTTCGTGCAGGTAGGCGGCGATTATTCACCATTAGGCGTTGGACTCAGCCTTGAATTGTCCGTCCAGGGCTCGCTAGACGTTAGCCTGCACACAGTTCAGGGACATCCGCGATGCCACCGTGCGCTCCGGATTACCCGCATCGACTCTCGACAATGACCGGCCTGGGGGAGGGGGATGTCACACCGACCATGCTCCCGACCACCACCCACCCGCATCGCCTCCCTCCCGAATGCGCAGCAGCCGGTCCCGCGCTGGGGCTGGGGCTGTTCTGGCTCGAAGACGCGGACGCGGTCGTGAAGAGCGCCGTGCGTGAGCTTTGCGATGAGACCACCGCCTGCGTCCTGGTCGTGGTTCGGATGTACGGCTGTAATTCCGGTACAACTCGAGAAGGGAGAGGGATAGTTGCCAGGATTGGAACGTACTGATTCAAGTGAGTTTTTCGACGTATCGTACTCAAGCACACTGTATCACATCTTTTGCTCAAAGCGCGATGATCTCTGATGCCAAACAAGACTCTTTCTTTCTCTGCCTACGGGCGCCTTCTCTCTTCGCGGGCTCAGTACATTCATCAAATAATGAACTAAATAACACCTATCAATGTCTGTCTTTCTCTGCCCGCGCGGCCTTCTCTCCATCCAAAGCTTTGCTCAATTGCTCAATAGTACGTATTGCTATCATACTGGGCATACCGTTACTCACCGGCTTTGCGTGTAGGCTCCCTGTTTAGGTGACGGTCCGCGTCCTGGCCTTTTCACAAAAATCCCCCAAAAAAACGCACGCCGGCAAGTAGGACGCACTACCCTGGCGCGACTCCGCGTGTGGGCTTGCTACGGTTCGTCGAGGGAGGAGGTTGTGGAGGAGATGCGATGTGCGATGTTTCGAGTAAGTAAGTATTTCCTCAGAGATATCCATGCTCAATCAATAACAGTCCATCAGCGCGCTTCGATGCAAATATGCGCCCAACTTGGAGGATACAAATAAATAGGTATATCACCAGCGCCCAAGGAAGATACAAAATACATAGCTATACTTACGACGTGATCAGCGAAGGTCCTGGAGACTAGTCCGACATATTGTCGTCGAAATCTGTATCTTCCGGCCCAAAGGCGTCCGACATGATTGCATCATCAACGTCGGTATGCGGAGGAAATAGAATGCTAAGTCAGGAGTGTATCCACGCGAGGTATGTGAGGTGTAGACGGTTCCAGAACCTGAAGCGATTTGACTCGGCGGGACAGCGATCTACGCTCTTGGCCGGCCGTCCCTCTTCGTCTTCCTCGTCCTCTGCGTCTTCTTCATCGTCCTCTTCGTCCTCTTCGTCCTCCTCGTCCTCGCTTTCCGCTGGCTTGTTTTCATTCACCCGAAGTTTGGGTGCCTTGTCTGCCTTTTTTCTGCCACGCTTTCTGCCATCCTCCCTCTTGGGTTTCGGAGCATTTGGGACCGATGTCAGGAAATTTCGGGGTGCCATGTCTTTCGTTATCTTGGCCAAGTACAGAATGTTGAGGGAAGCGAGGGGATGCACGTCATTCCAATGTTCCATGCTTTGCAACGTTGTTTTCCGCCGTCTGGATTTTTTGAATGGTCCTGGCGTGAGGGCGGTTACCCCCGGGAAACTGGCTACCACCCGGAGTACGCTGTAGTCGCCGATGTCCTCAGTCTGACGATTAGGCAGTTCCGAAAGACGTTTGAGCGTAAGATTCCGATTTCGTTTCTATTGCCATAATACGCTCAGATTGTTCTCGAAATCTAGATCAGCGGAATGCATACCTGCGACGAGAAGTAGTTCTTCGGTGTGACAGTGCGCAACGCCTCTTTCAGTTTCTCCGCAGTAAGAAGATTGCTGCTTTCAAATTTGGATTGAACCGCAACCCAGATCCTCTTTCCGTCTGCGAGCTCAAGGATGAAGAGAAGGTCCGGCCCCATCTCCCTCGGAGGGAAGCAAATAGGGACCCGCAAGTCATGCCGGAGCCAATCCAATGTACACGTGGCTTGCTGCGAAACGTGTGTTCCCAGGCTGTACGACGGGCGCGACCACCAAGCGACCCGTGAGGTTTCTGCCCCCCTAGCGTGCTCATCGGGTTGTTATAAAGCGAAACCAGGGTTGCAGTCTGTTGGCCCATTTCGGTGCTTTTTTCGCAAAAGTGAAGATCTCGTCCAGGCGGCGACTACCCCCTCCGTCGCTGAACAACCCTGAAAAACAGAATGCCAGGTACTTTTCGAGGGCATTCTCTCCTGATGCGTTGTTCTCCCCGATGTTTCTGGTCAACGCATGATGAATGGATTCGGTACCACTGCCACCAGCGTTCAGCCAAAGTGCCAAAGCGAGCAAGGCCATGGGCTCATCGAGTCGAGCCATTCCTACGTTGTCGTGCTTCGGGTCATTAAGGAATCTGGCAAATCCCCATTGGACAAATTCGGCCTCGTATTCGGCAAGATTAGGGAGGTCGATGTCGGAGCTGAACCAGAATCGTATCACCATCTCGGTGATGGTGGCCATTACGTCGGCATGATCTGTGCGATAGAAAAAAAATAAGAAGCCAATTCGTGTTAGCAGAGATCGAGACCAACGTACGCGGCGATTCAGCTAATCTTTCGAAATTGAAAACAGTCGATTTGCAATTGGCAGGCGTACGTTCGTCGGGTTTTTGACTTCAAATTCTGCGCCATCTGTGACCGTCATACCAGGAAACTTTGGTTTTGCAGTACCGCAAAATGTTTTTGTTCACGGGGGTTCTGCCCAAGGTACCGCGGTAAAGTGAGCTGATAGATATACGCATTGAGTGTTTCATGAGGATGTTCCAACTCGTCGGCGAGAAGGTCCGAAATGAACCCTGTCGTGAACCGAAACCTGGAAAAATCTCAGCAACGGCAATCAGGCTCACAGAATCGACACTGACCTGCCCTTCAACCAATAAACTGTCCGCGCTATCAGTGCTGGGAAAATGTTTCTCTTGACGACGTCCTTCGGAATGATCTCCCTCGGGGGATGAAGCGTTGTATATACTCTCTTGCAGGGAACTGGCCTCACTCCCGAATGAGCCAGTATCATAGAACGCTTTGTATTGCCATTTTTCAGAACTGCGGAGCTCATGGTTTCTTCGACGACATCTTTATTGACACCTGTCCCAGCTGCAATGATAACCAGATTCCCGATGTTCAACCAAGAGATGATCATTTCGCGGAAAACTGGGCGGGGTTTCTGGGATCCTTGCGATCACTAACAGACTGCGAGTCGGCGGCAACCCTCTCTTTGCCATTGGTGGGTTTTCTGTCCGCTCTGAAGGCGTCGTAGAGTTTTTCGACCGCGTACTGCACTTCGTCCACTACGAGGTAAATGTATTTAGTGCTGTCTTTCTTCTGTGTGGTGCATAATCCGAAAATGGCTAGCAACTGGCCTCGTATGGCGTCGACCAGGTTCAGGCTCCGAATCTGACTCAAAGAGTCGGAAAATCCCTGGGTCAGAGCCACCGTGAGTTTGAGGAAGATGTCGTATTTGACACCCAGTACGAATGGCCTTAATTGTAAGGCGAGCCACCGCGTCCGATAAACCTTCTCAGGCTCGCGCTCTGCGGAAGGAATCGAATCTATGATCTCCAGAAACATGGATAAAACGCGAAGTCGAGCGAATAGCAGACATCTGAAGTGGTGTTGGGCGATTTCCACGTTGTCTTCCAATTGTAGATTGAAATCGGGGCCGGCGTCCAAGTCAGAGAGGTAACGGCTAAATCCAGCGCTCTGCGCGATGGTTTCGTCAATGATATTTTGCATGTCGCCGGATCCAAGGCCAATGTTCATATCCGTTTTTGCTGCAAAGTAAATTCCCCAGTATTTGCACAACCCTTCCATCGATAACTTCGTCTTCCCGGATCCCGAAGTATTCACAACAAATCTGAAGTTTGGTTCAGCGAAAAGTTCTCGGCAAAAAAAAATGTACGTACTTGTGGAAAGGCTCCGGCCGCTGGTTTAAACAGTGCGTCCACCCGCTTAGCATAATCTGGATCCTCCCCCAACATTCCGAGTTCATGAAGAAGCATGTCTGGTTTCCCCTCTGTGTCCATCGGTATCCTGAGCTTCGTGAGGAAGTCATTATACGGGCCGTTCTTTTGAGGCGACCAGAGTGGAACCATCTTGCCGGTCACAAATGCTGTCAATCTTTCCGCAACGGAACCAGAATGTCATCTAGCGTCCGCATTACGTCAATGTGAAGCAACGGGAGGAAGGAGGGAGGAGGAAGAGGAGGGGTGTTGTTTACTGTTCGGCAGTGAGTGTCAGAATATCAACAGTAAACCAAATGGGGCTCACAAAAATTTATGATGGGTTCGCACTGGCGACGCTCGAGGGATTCTCTCAGCCCAGAGTCAGTCCAACAGCCCAGGGATGGCTTTTTATGGATGGCCAGTTGAATATACCGTGTCAGTCTCAAGACCATCCGCCTCCATTTTCGAAAGGCACTGCGCAACAACGGGCCCATAGTTCGGGGATCCGACGCGAATGCTGCCTCGATAGCTTTGAATATGCCAACGTCTCCAACGGCGGGATCGACGTCGCTGGGGCCAGCCATGGGCGTATGGGAAAGAGTGAATAAGTGTCAGCCTCGCGGTTAACCCAAGAGATTATATCTGCGGGGCGAACACAAATGGACACAGTCCAGCGGGTAACCTTGTTCTGCGGAAGGGAATATGGGAATGCACGCCGTGCAAAGTCCAGACAATGGAAGCTGTTCATGTTGGCAAGCGGGCTGGGTAACCTTGTTCTTTCGCTGGATCCGTGGAAGCTAATGTCAATGTAAACCCGAACAGCCGGGAATGCCGTCAGGAACGAAAGCAGGTTAATTGAAGCCACTTACCGCCCAAGGCAGTTACTGATCGCCCAAAATGTTGACTGGCAGCCGATAGGTGTTTGTGGGTCCTGTCGGGTATTCCTAGTATGCCAGTCGGTACCATTCGTCAACAGACAGGAAGCATAGACCTGCGGAGTATCGCGACCCGACATACCTGGATGTATCTTGTGTATGTAAATAGCCGTGATGAAATGTGTTCATGTCGATTTGGCAACCTTGTTCTTTGAATGGATCACATATGTGTAAGCTGATGTACAGTGTTCGCACCTACTTATCCGCTGATTTATGTTCACCACCTAAATTGGTTTGCGATGGGTGTCTGTGGGTGTCTGTTTGTGTCGATGGGTCCGAACGTTTAATTGTTTGCTGCACAATTGGAAATGAGGACTTGGACTGTATGAAGAAGAAGAAGAAATACTTGCCACGACAATCTGCTATCGAACATCGACAGCCCGCTGGAAGAAACATAAGGAAGGAAGTAACTGTAAGTCCGTAATTGTCCGTAATCGAAGTATCTGATGTTGATGCCTTCGATTGTGGCTGGTAATGGCACTCTATGTGCAAAGAAGAACAAATAAATTCACCTGTTCTTGAACTTGAAGTCTCGACGGAATACAGGGTTCTAAACGCGCTTTTCGTAGGCGCTCCTTGTCTTGCCTCTTAATCACATCATTTATATTGCACGTCATCTCATTTGGCTTCAGTTCGCGGACCTACGAACGGGCGTTGCTCACACCCACCGATGTCTTTTTTTTGCGCCCGGTGCTGGAAAGAGGAGCCCAATACCTTAGAGAAATTCCAAATCTCGAAGATGTCGAGGATGCCGCCAAAGCCCTATGTATTCTGGTCAGCATGTACGTGGGCGAGCCGTATCCTCCGTTGGACCCGCGTTACGAGACCACGACGGAGTCCCTTGAATTGCTTAGGCGTGAACCCGAATTGCATGCATTGTTGAAGCGTGCACACGCCGAGGAGTCGTACGACCTTGTTAGACACTCGGGTATGTGTGATTCACATTTGAATTCTTGCCAGTAATATCTTTCCTAGTTCTGATTCGTAAACCGCGTAAACCGTTTCCTAAGAGGGCACAAGAGTTTTTGGACGAGATCAGACCCTTGCTTGCAGCATTCATCAGCGATCCGACACCAATTCCACGCTGGACCTCCGAATCTGAAGATCCCGCGTCACTCGCCCACATGGAGTCTCTCGATTTAATGCACGACATCGGAGGTCCCTCAGTGATCTTGAAAGATCTGGGAAGCTTTATGGACAATCCAGTTCTCGCCTCCCGCGTTAAAAACTTATACGTACGAGGAAAGACAACGTGCGTGATCTGTCGCCTGTTTTCTTGCCCTCATCGTATACTACAACTCAGTGTTTGGTCAACACGTCTGGCGCAGGAAAGACCCGCCTCACGTTCGAGGGCCTCTGTCATAACTGGGGCTTTTACTTCACCATACTGAGTCTCGGGGTGAATCCTTGGATCTCGCGATATGCGTGATGTTATCGAGGACCTGAACCACTCGGGTAGCGGGTTCGTGAAAGAAGTACCAGCCTCGGCGCATCTGCTGAGAAGCTCAAACGCAACCATGCCCTCGCCGAAGAGGCTCTCTGCCGGGCCCTTCTAGGGCGCCTTCTCATTTTTCGCATGTTCCTTGACATCGCGAAAGAGGGGGACTTAAACTGGAACACAAAATGAAATGGTTGATCTTTCAGCTTATGCCCGGCTGCCTACCTACGGGGACGTTTTCCAGTTGCTGCTCGGCCGGCTCTTGATTACGATCCCCGGCAGGACCTCCCAGCCGCCTTGGATGGCATCCGCGCGCATCTAGGCCCCGACTTCCACCTGTTTTTCGTCCTGGACGAAGGGCAGGTAGCGGCGTACAAATTCCCGAAGCGTTCCACCCGGTCCCGGGAACGCTTCCCTTCCTCCCAAGATTCTCGATACCTGGGACAAGCACATCCCCGAGATCCTTCTCCTGTGTCATTGCTGGGACGGATATTCCTATGCGCATCTTCGCGGACGCGAAATACGCTGATGAAGTGCGCTGGACGTCGGTACGGGCTCGTTCGACGACCGGGTGCTCCATGAGCGTACTTGCGCCGGTTTCTGCCCCGTCGCTTTTGGACACCCAGTTGGGGGAGGAGTTCCTCCGGCGTGCGTGGGCGTGGACGCGCGGGAGGTGTGTGGCTCCCCGCACTTGGTGATGGTGCTAATATGTGGAGTAGGCATCGCTACACCGCGTCCTGGTACTGTTCTTGCTCCTCTCGGATTTTCAGCAGCCGAATAAGTGCTCGACCGGTACATCGCCACAGCACTAAATTCCGGCCCACGATGGGCGAAATGGCTGAGATTGAGCGCAGTATCACCGAAGATCCCTTCACTCCCCACTATGCATACACATCCATTTTCGGAGTTGTATTACTTCTATGGTTAGTTTCAACCTTTTTTCGGTCTGGATCTGATGTTTGTTGTCCTCCCACCAGCTAGAGAGACTCGGTCGACACTTCAAAACATCGTTTGTCACTACCTGGCCGCAGACCGACGTCTTCCGTTGCTGGGAGCGGACATGGTACAAGCGGTGTCGCTCGGTTTTGGGCGGTTTGTGGAGGACATATGAAGGAAATCGCGTGCGACGAACCTATAGCTCTAGCAGGCGTGGCTGCATGGATGACTCGGGCGCCTCCAGAAGAAGAACGAATCCGGGAACGGACAGGACTTGGAACTATCTCGCTTCCCTCCAGGGAATCCCCCCACCTACGGCGAAGGCATTTGCGGCGTGTCTGGCTTCTATTTCTCTCGCGCGTTTGACTCCAAACGCAAATATCTGACATCTTCAGGTTCCCTGCACCTGTTCCCGCATGGGCCAAGAACCGGCCACGCTCGTGAGCTGCACACCGAGGCCGCCAACGTACGCTACTCGGTGATTCCTAGAGACGACACCATTGTTGCTCCTCTTGCTACGAGTGCGACCAGCCTCGAAGAGGTCGTCTCATGGATGGAGCATGCGCATCGGACGCCGTTTTGCATACCGCAGGCGGAGGGATCCACTTTCGATTTGCTCTTTGTTCTCAAACTCGCGAACGGAGCGTACATTTGGGTCATTATGCGAGTCGACCCGACGGCGAGCGACGGCGGTGATCTGCTCAAGTCCCTCGACGAGATGAGCTGTTCTGCGACACAGTACGCAGTGTACCTTCCTCTCCTTCAGGCGCGTCGCTGATCCAGTCTTGGACCCAAAGGAAAACAGCGTCGATTCTGCGCTGCGCAGACGCGCCGTGGAGCTTCTTGATACGTCCCCCATCCAAGCCAGCACATCGACGAGCACCGCGCCGACGGTGCTCCGTGCTGTAGCCGCCTTTAACAACCAACTCATTCTCGAAAGGCGTACAGAGGACGGCAGCCCACCCGCAAGCTAGCCTTTCCCATGGACACGTTCCACGAGCTCACGGCTACGATGCCGCTATCGGGCTTCGCCCAGACCGTTGTCGCAAATCTCTCAAGAGAAACCCGAACCGTGGACGGCGAGAAGGCGAGGAAAGGGGGAGGAAGCGGCGGAATTCGATGGCTATCGACCAAGAAGCCGAGATGGACAAGAAAAGGGTGAGGAAGAAGGCAAAGGTGACGAAAAGGGAAAGTCGGCGGCTCCTCGATCCACGACGCCCCCCGGCCTCCTGCCCCCACTGCCTCTCCTTACGACCTGCGAGCACGGTCGCCGAAGGCGCTGCCTGCTGACGAGAGGAGGAAGAAGGGTAAGGCAAAGGAGAAGTCTCCTGTGCCCAGCACCTCTTCTCACAACCTTCGACAACGGCCGCTAAAGAAAGCGTTGCCCGCCGAAGAGACGAGGAAAAAGCGTGGGGCGAAGTCGGGTCGAGCAGCTGAAACGAATAGTTTAACTCCTCGACTTGGAGCGACCAATTCGCATTGACACTGCTCTCTCATTCTTCCTTTCTTCCCATTCGTTCTGGTCTTCGCTCTTCGTCTCCCATCTATCTGCTCACTCCACGAATACGAATTGTAGCACTTTGAATCAGTACATTGTGGTACTAATACTCTACCCGCCCTCTATATAATATGTATGTATACTCACTAAACCCACGATAGAAAACATTCGGATGGAGAATGAGCAACCAGAACGGAGACCGCCGTGCGCGTAGCAGCGGAATACGACCGCCACGAGAACATCACGTTGCCGCCTGTCGGAGGCGGGCACACCGTCCGCACGCGCACCCACACGTGAGTGAGGCAGCGGCAGACTCAGGCGGCTCATAAATACCGGCTCGCCGCTCACGCCACTGCTTATCCTGCAGGTAGTGCACGATGGCGAACGGGCCCTGCTGTGCGGCCGAATCGGACGCAAACAGCTCTCGCTGCTCCCATTGACGGTGGTGGGGTTGCCCGTTGTGCACACGCCCTGCTGCTTGTGCTTCGCGGTATCGGGGTCAGCGGATGCCGAGGAGGAACGCCGCGCTGGCGTTACTGAGGGAGAGCGACGGGATGGCGGTGCGCTCACTGAGGGAGGCTAGCCCACTGTGTCCATAAGTCCAGTGATTTCTGAGCCTGCTTCACCCTTTATGCAGTATGCGGCAAATATGCCTGAGAGTACCCAACGAGTCGCTGGTCGTAACAGCAACGCTCTTCGAAATCCGAGCAGTCGATTGGAGGGATTTCGAGGGAGCCAGAAGTGGAGGAGTACAAGCCGAGCCGGGGAAGCTGGATTAAGGTCGCCGCCAAGGATCCTAGGAGAGACGCGGGGACAGAGCGCGAGCAGCAGGGTCCGGCGCCGCCTGCGCCTTTATTGTTGCTTCAGTCGGTACATAAACCCGCTTCTCCACATGGCCGCTCCATACGTTGGTATCTACTCCGTACGCCGTGAAAATTTCGTTGGTTGCACCTGTGGAGGCCCCATTGTGCTATGCGAGACTTACGCTGGACTCATGGTCGTCAGGGTCATGCACATGCTGTGAACCAAGTGAGGGCCTGCGACTGCGCGGCGTGGGGCACCCCACAGAACACCACCTAGAAAGTCGAGTTAAGTCGAATCGTATAGAAACTAATGTGATACGTACCTCGTATAACGGGGTCCCATTGAGAGTATACTAATACTTACAGATATGATATCAACACGTCCGCTTTGCTTGGGCTCAGCCTCATCATCAGCATACTGAAAATTGGTTCTATTCATACACTGCGATAAGAAAGCGGCAAGAAGAAAACTACGTCGTCGCTAGAACCGGTTCCGCTTCCGTTGCGGCTTACTTGACTCCATAGCGGTGGGTCTACACGAGTGGTGATTAGCCAACGGTACAAAGCAAATGAACGAATAATACGCACTTCCTTCCCTTCCCCTTGACGTTCTCCTGCTCCCCCCGGCTCAGCAGCCGGTCCACGAGCCCCTGCGGCTCGTCCACGTCCATGGCGTCGCCACCGTGCTGGACGTTCCCGCCGTACATGCCTGAAAGCGCATTCGTTAATCAGAAGGAGGAGTAAACGAGATGGAGCGGCGCCTCACCCATCCCGTGCCGTCCCCCCGCGTGTTGGTCTTGTCCTTCGAGGCAGCGAGCAGCACGGTCTGGAGAGCGGCGTCGTGCGCTGCGAGGCGTTCCTTGCGGGACGCGGTCTGCGCGGCGACCGAGGCGAGCTTGGCGTCTAGAGTAGAGAGCACGGACGCGGTGGTAGACGCCCTGTGCACGGATCGTCATTAGTTGACAGGTAAACAAAGGGGAGACGACAATGACACACCAGTCCCGCAGCGCAGCGAGCACCGCGTCGACCGCACCCGGGGCTAGGTCGCGTCCCATGGTGTACTCCACCTCGAGCTGCGCCTGCTTTTGGTCGAGCCGCCCGCGCAGGATGTCGAGGTAGATCGCGTCGATGATGAGGTCCTCGAGCTCGCGCACGTTCGGCATGTCGAGCACGCGAGAAGGTCGGCGTATGGGAGGATCTAAAATGTCCGGTGAGCGTGGGGTTAAACCCACCGTAAAGCTGGAGAAAGAAAAGCGCGGGAGAGACGCACGCGACGCTGCGAGGCGAGGGAAACGATGGACAGGTGCTTTAGTTTTGCAGTTTGAGGGGCATTCAGCGGCGGGAAGCCGTCCTTATTTTCTGTGGTAGTTGTCAGCACATATACATACTCCGAGCAGAGAAAAGCGGAACGCACGCATATAATCCTCGTACGTGCGGTACGCAAACAGCTCCAGTAGCGCAAGCGACTTTGAATGCGTCTCGTGCTTGCTCAACTGTAGTCACAGTCAGCAGTGAGATGTACCCAGTAGATGGAAGGGACGCACCTCCTGGATATTGGGGAAGCTCCAGCAGCTCCGCGAAGACAAAGACGCCCGGCGCGCTAGTGGCGTCCGCGATCAGCTTCGCCGCCGCTGCGCCTTTCAGCGACTTTGCCATTAGCATAAACGGCTCCAGTTTGGCCGCGAAATTCGATCCGAGATCCATTTGTCAAGGGCGAAGCTGGTTCACAAACAGAACTTTAGTTCTTGTTTGTGTCTAGGACCCTAAAATGTAACGATTCGGCTTATCTAAAACTGTCATGATGGGATCATGTCCTCGTGCCTCTCAAGTTTTGATGCCTACGTAAAGCACTCAACCCGAGCCCTTGTAGATTCTCATACATAGCAGATAAAATCACTGTAAAATTCAAGGAGTCAACATAAACACAAAAAACTGGATCTGTGTGCAAAAATTACTGAAAACCATGTTGTTCGGTCGTTTGCCAAATTAATACAGTCAAGTTACGACTAAAGACTCGGAGTAGCTTGGATTTTGTTTGAATTTGACTGCTTGTTTTTTTTTAACAATAGTTAACGACTGCTGATAGATATCATAGTAATTACTAGCTTCTTATCTGTTTGTGCCCCGCCGCTCGCCGGCCATCCACTTTCATGAAGAGTTGAAGCTGAGGAGGAGGGGTGGTTATGTAAGACCAGGCGATGATAACAAGACCAAATACCAGTGTTTGCTTTCGACTTGCTCTCAACCAACCTTTGCTTCGTCCATGTCAGCGCCCGTCTCGTCGACCATGGTGCCAATAAAGCACACCACAAGATGTCTGATTTTGTTCTCCTCTAAGCCACTGTTCACAAACTCAAACGACGCTCACAACGGTCGAGTCGCGACTCTGGGAGACTGGGACTTCGAGTCAGCCGCCTAACAACTTGAACTTGGAACGTTTATAGTCTGGTAAGGACATACCTTGTTAAACGATTTTCACTAGCGTCTCGGCCTGGATATTTTCGAAGTAGCGTCACGGTGACCTGGACTCTGTCCCACTCGAGAAATTGTCTTCAATTGGCGATGGAACAGAAAAAATTGCTTGCGGTTCTGGGGTCACTTCTCTCTGCCCTCTTAACTCGGGATGTCGATTCATCCACCTAGATGCTATATACCGACGCGCCTCTCCCAAGTTTTCTGGTAACCGGGCTTCAGAAAGATCGTGGAGTTCACCGGATTCGGGGAATGCTTAAGCACTGCGAATCAGCTTGGAGGCAACATGCTCTTGGCAATCTACTTTCCCGCATAAATTTCCCGTCGCGGGCTGTAAACCCCCCTCCCCAAACATCCCATGCAGATTACAGGACCCAGACCGGCCGATGCCCCGACTGAATTTAGTGCCTTGCCTACCCCTTCAGCCATGTCCGCAATTTACCCATGTCAAGAGCGAAGAAAGCCTCTGGATGGCAGCCCCGCAGCACACACTGTATAATCTCACCATGAAGCTATCGTTCGCCACCCCGCTCAACGTCCGTGAATTCTTGAGAAATTGAGAATTGATTTCAATTACGGACGTAAGCGTCCCAACACGATAATTATTTTCGAAACCCCACTTTAACTGCGGGTTAACAGGAACTCGATAACTGGAGCACACAATTTCAAAATCCCATCATTGCGCATCGCCGTTGCTCCAGGATCCCACCCTGTTACTCGTTGGATTTGCTGGACGTCTGGAGGGCAAACCATCGGGCACTAGCGGACACTTAGCAAATGCATTACAATCTGAATATCACTTGCGCAGACCCTGTGTTCCCTCCTACCTGCGGCACCCTTGGGCAGCCTTATTCAAAGTCGATCTCAACAGCGAGGCAACACAATCAGTCCTCGTTTGCTGGCTCAAGCGAGGTTTACAGACACTGTCGACACTCCTTGTCATGTTATGTCAACATCGACATTCTGCTGAAGAGAACCTATGGAGCAGGCTGCCCGCCATCCCGTCGATGGGTCCTGAACGGGCGGCCGTCGTTTTGCCTATCAATATCTTCTGGACCTTGGGTATAAATGCTCCATTTGTACGGCACAGGCCACCTCAACCTAACTACATCGTATTCGACGGGTCCCGTACCCGTCGAAGAGCCCCACGGAACGGGACGGATATCCGTCCGACCTCTTCCGACGGACCCGTAGTCCCGACGCGACGGGAACGGCGTGCAGCTTATGGTGCGTAAATACTTGCTGGAGATATTTCAAGAACCTGAATGGTGTCACAGCAGCCATTTTCAGCCAAAAAGAAATTGGTGGCTCCCAAAATTTGAACCAACCGAAAAATTTGAACCAACCGGTGAGTTAGAAAAGGGAGATTAGCTAGTACTACTTTTCTGTCAGCCATCAATCATTGCGCCTCCCTGGCTCAGTTGGTTAGAGCGCCAGTCTCATATTGTTTGTGAGGGGTCTTGGGCTCTCTAATCTGGAGGTCGTGAGTTCGACCCTCACGGGGGGCAGTTGTTTTGCGCGCAAGTCTCGTCGATATTTTACTTCTGTACCATACCCATTTTGCCCCGCAATGCAAGGCGTTGTTGATTTTCAACCACCTCTCTGGCTGCACTCGCCAACCGTGAGAATACGGTGATCGATGAGGCAAGCATAACCAAATACGACATGTGATATTTCCGTCTCCCGTTTCCGTTTCCGGTCGATCATCATCCTACTTATGCTCCGTTGAAGTACTCCTCAATTTTCAACCTCCACCATGTCGGCTGGATTCAGAATCACCTCCGCCTTATGGGATCGCATCCACCACTTTGCGTCTTTCCCCCAGACCGGTGGTAAGCTCGCAATGTGGCCCTCGACTCACTCACGACTCACAAGACTTGCATAGTTTCGCTGCAGCAAATGGTGCTCTTTGGCCAGAACCCAAGCCAGGGAACCTTACTGAAAGCGAGCCAATTCCTCGCTGGTAGGTGTTTCCCCTCTTCGGTATGACTCAGGTCGGCAATAACCCCGTTCCGCAGAGGAATTGCCTGTCCGGCTTGCACATCGAGTAAAGGAGCTCGATGAGCTTCCTCATAACCTCAGTGCAATGCCTTCTATCAACAAGGTGAAGAATTGGTATGCGCAGTCGTTCGAGGTGTGTTGCTGCTACTCGTGTGACTGGTGGGCCATGCTCATAAGACACAGGAGTTAATATCTTTCCCTCCCATTACTTTGCCGCCAGACATTCGGCAGGCGCTCATGATGCGGTCAGATGAAACCGCGCTGCCAGAGTCGATCCCGAACCCTTCAATGCAAGGTATCGGTTTCACACCCGGAAACGGCGCAAACGGGACTGGATTCAATAAACTAAAGCTGCGGGTGCCGATGGAGCGACGGTGCGTGTGCGTAGCATTCCGTGTTATCCATGTTTAGACGCCCATGCAGGTACTACGCCAACACGCAGGATGTGGAGTTCCCTCCGGAGGTGCAGCACTATAACAGGCGTTTCACCAAGACGCTCGAGACCATCAAGAGCCGGCACGACCCTACCGTGACCACAGTCGCGCAGGGTGTTCTAGAGTGGAAGAAGAGCCAAAGGACAAGTACGATCGGCCTGGACATCCAGGCGTGGCTGGACCGGTTCTACCTGTCGCGGATAGGGATCCGCTTTCTGATAGGCCAGCGTATGCAAACACCTCTTGCTTTCCGAGCACCCAACTAACGGCAGAACAGATATTGCGCTAAACACGCAGCAGGCCCATCCGGACTATGTGGGGATTATCTGCACCAAGGCGGTCCGTCGCCCTTTTTTTCTCTTTTCGTTTCAAATCTTCTAACGCCGCGCGCAGAACATCCACGACATCGTTGAAGAGGCGATTGACAACGCCCGCTTCGTGTGCGAGGAGCACTACGCGATGTTCAAGTGCCCGCCGGTGCAGCTCATCTGCCCGAAGGACCTTTCCTTCCCCTACGTCCCGGGGCATCTCTCGCACATCTGCTTCGAGCTTCTGAAAAACTCGCTACGCGCCATTGTAGAGCGGTACGGCGTGGAGAACGAGGACGCGTTCCCGCCTATCAAGGTCGTCGTCGTCGAGGGCAAGGAGGACATTACAATCAAGATCTCGGACGAGGGCGGGGGTATTCCGAGGAGCGCCATCCCGCTCATTTGGACGTACATGTACACGACGATGGAGGGGCAGGGGATCGACCAGGATTTCCATGCGAGTGATTTTAGGGCGCCGATGGCGGGCTTTGGGTATGGGCTCCCGTTATCGCGTCTGTATGCGCGGTATTTTGGAGGTGATCTGAGGTTGATTGCGATGGAGGGGTATGGGACGGATGTTTACATCCATTTAAATCGACTGTCCAGTAGTAGAGAGCCGTTGCCTTGAATGTGTAAAATGATTGTACAATATTTCCAGTTTGAATTTATAGTACATCTACAATTCATCCGGAGGGCGATTTGGGGGAACGTACGCTTCGTCTAGTTCGTCCGCAGGCGAAAATATTTTCGATTTTGGCCGAAGCAAGTAGTCTATTTTATTGCGCGTCGTTAACTTCCACTTGACGTCTGCGCAGCCAGAAAAGGGAAATCAACTTCCTTTTACGGACAACAACATCCAGGACACAGGACAGTGCGCAGCGCGCGCAGCCTTGAACGAGGCTCGGTAGCGAACAGAGAAGACGAGCGTAAGGATTGCAGTTCGCCTATTTCATTTTCTATGAGACCGCCAAGGTAAGTTAGCATGGGCCATGGGCATAGTGGTCATAAATAACATATACAGTAATACATGGCACACGAGGCGACAGAACTAGTAGATGGGAGCAAGTAGACTATGTACAGCTAACAAGCGAGAAGGGAATCTAAGAGCGCTCGCCACGCAGACGGCGCGCGAGAGCGAGGTCTTTAGGTTGGCTATAGATACGAGTCGGTGAGTATCAGTGCGACAACGGCGAAGGGAATACTGACATGGTGACACGCTTGGCGTGGATGGCGGCCAAGTTGGTGTCCTCGAAGAGCGAGACGAGGTACTGCATTAACAACGTCAGGAAATTACAAGTCAGTAAGACCGGCGGCTCTACTCACAGCCTCGGCAGCCTCCTGAAGCGCCATGACGGCGGATGACTGGAAGCGGAGATCCGTCTGGTCGAGAATTAGATCTTGAAATAATAAATGGAATAAAAATATGTTACCTTGAAATCCTGTGCGATTTCACGGACGAGGCGCTGGAAGGGGAGCTTGCGGATGAGGAGCTCGGTGGACTTCTGGTAGCGACGAATTTCACGGAGCGCGACGGTACCGGGCCGGAACCTGTGGGGCTTCTTGACACCGCCAGTTGCGCCGGGCTGAAAGAGCGGGATCACGTGAGTGATGCGCCGCCGACGACGACGAGGCGACGATGATATACCTGGGCGGTCTTGCGAGCTGCCTTGGTGGCGAGCTGTTTACGAGGAGCCTTTCCTGGAAGAAACAAAAAGAAAGAAAAGGTCAGAAAATGATCGATGGTTATCGGTGACGACGACGACGAGCCTCCAGTAGATTTGCGAGCAGTTTGCTGGCAGATAAGGGTCAGTAAAGTGCTTTAGATGAGCTGTGAGCATGGTTACAGACCTTGGTACGAGCCATTGCGAATTTTGAGCGATTTGAGTGCGACTTTGAGGGTCGGAAGATGGGGGGAAAGGAAGAAAGACGAGCGATTTTGCCACCCAGACACCCCGACAAAACGGAAGATATGCACGTGACTCAGCTGCCAGCCTGGAAACGTCGATTTGACACTCGGAAGTTTCAAATCGTCTTTGATCTCGTTTTTTGTCCTTGCCTCTCGTGCTTTTTCTACGATTCTCTGCTGGGCCCATTGTGCACCATGCTGGCGTTATCTGGAATTGTACCCAGGTGTACCCGCCCTTGTCGAAGCTTGGAAAAGGCCAAAGACTGGAACCCGCAAATTGCCGACTCGATGTTTGCACAGCTCCAATGATTCGTTCGACGACTCATCGGCTGCGTGTCTCGCTGGCTAATTCCGCTACTAATGGCCGTTCCCGCCGCAATGGCTGGGAGAATTGACCTACAAAAGACGCCAATAATCATTGTAGAAGCGCCTCCGTGGGCAATTTCGTGTCCTATCCCTCAGCCTGTCTGCGCAACTTCAGCCAATGCTTGATGGCTTTCCTTTCGCCTGTCTGTGTCGCCATTTCAGAACTAGGTTACGAGTGAAGAGCCTGTCAAGAGAGACTACTTATGTCGCCGTTTGACGAATGTCAGCCATCATTTCGACAAGCTCGCTCGTAGTCCTGATATCGCATGAATTACGTTCCTCTTCTGCGACTTCGAGACCCACTGATTCTGGCAATCGCCTATCGACGCTTTCCCACGACCGACTCTCCAGTTTTCACAAAGGGTCAGGATTATGTCTTCAACAAACTTGGCGCGGCCAACAGATATGGTTCCGTGCCCTGACCGTTAAGCGATCGCACCGGTGCAGGCGACGGGACGAAGTGGGTGCGCACGCGTAGTGCCGAGTTATCGTCATGTCTCCCCCCTGCCCCCCGTTCTCCGCGCCTGTACCCGCCGGGCGTGCATAACAGCGCACACAAACAAATTTCATTCCATCTCAATCCACCTTGTACAATCCATCTTGTACTAATCCACGGCGCCCACGGTCCACGCAGCGGAGGGTGCTTGTCGTCTGGGGAAACGGGATGGATCGTATGTTGTGTTCCGACTACTGCATGCTCAGGATTTCCATCTGCGTCCGGCGTGCGACGCACGGACGCGGTGTGCTCGCACTCCTCATCTTTGTGCGTGCGCGCGAGCATGCCTCTCTTTTCTTGTGTCGACTCCTGGAGCTTTCGTCGACACAGAAGGAGAAGCCACAGGTGCTGTATGAGCGTTGGGCGACAGCGCACCGGTGCCGCTGTTCCGTGTGTCCCGGCGGGCTTCGAGGGAGGCGGCCCTCCGTTCCTCTCCCCTGCCTATCACGCGGGCCGTCCGCTCTATCTATCCCCCACGCCTTACTGACCCACGGCCTTACCAAACGATCCTCGACGATGAGCCGCCGACCGACTTTGACTTGGGCACTGGCGATCCGCTGGGTAAGGAGGATCTGAAGCGTACGTTCGCTCATCTTTCGTTCCGTGCATTTTGCCCCCGGCCTATCGATCCCTCTATCGTCAATGGCGAGGTACAGCCAGGGAGGGAGCGCGCTCCTTCTCTTCGCAGATGTACTGCACACCGACTCTCCGACTCTAGTTTTCTGCTTTCTTCATACCATTTTACGCTCACCTCTCGCCCCCATACCATTACCATCTCACCCCACCTACTAGCTCTACCCCCTCCTCCCAGTGCTCACCTACGAAGAGATTTTGCGCCCCGACAACCACACCGCACCGTTTCTCCTGCAGAGCACGTCTACGACGTCGTAGGTGTAGCTGGACGGAACGGTGGGCCCTCATCAGCGGACTCGGTGATTGCCAGCTGCATCTGATATAAGTCGGTCCTTGGACCTACCTTGGACCCACCGAGCTTTGCTTCCGAACCTATTGTCGCGTTTATTGCGAGCTCAAGTCTCGAGGAATAAGTTGAGTTTTTGGTAAATTCTAAACCTGGTTTTGGGTGTTTCGTGTCTAATATACTCCCCAAGCCACCGATGTCTCTTGCGCGTCTGCTGTTCGAAGGAGGATTCGTCGAATGGTTTGGAGCGTACTCAAATCTCGAGCGTATTGAAAATGCTGCAGAAGCCCTATCTGCCGTCGTCGTGATGTACGCGGCCGAGCGGGATCCTCCATTGGACCCGCGTTACAAGTCCATAAATGAATCTCTTGAATTGCTCAAGCGCGAACCCGAATTGCATGCAATGTTGAAGCGTGCACACGCCGATGGGTCGTTAGAGTCGTACGACATTGTTAGATCCTCCAGTATGTGTGATTCACCTTTGAATTCTCGCCCAGTGACGACTTTTCCAGTCTACATTCGACAACCGCGTCAACCGTTTCCTGAAAAGGCGCAAGAGGTTTTGGACGAGATCAGACCCTTGGTTGAGGGATTCATCGCCGATACGAAGTCATACACACGGGTTACCGCTCCTAGATCTGCAGATTCTGCGTCACTCGCCCACATGGAGTCGCTCGAATTAATGGGAAGAGGGAGGGAGCCCTTTGTGATCTTGAAGGATCTGGGAAGCTTCGTAGACGACCCGGTCCTCGCCTCCCGCGTCGAAAACTTATTCGTACGAGGAAAGAAAACGTGCGTGTTCGACAGCTGTTACATATTGTCTTACCGTCCGATTCAGTGTTTTGGTCAATACATCTGGCTCAGGCAAGACCCGCCTAACATTTGAAGGCCTCTGTCACAACTGGGGCTTTTACTTCACCTTTCTGAGTCTCATGGTACAGGATCTTGGATCTCGCGATATCAGTGTCATTGTTGACGAACTGGACCACTCGATTGACGGATTTTCGAAGGAACCTGCTTCTTCTGCGTACGCGATGAAGCACAATCATTCTGTCGCCGAAGAGATTCTCTGCCGGGTCCTTTTGACACGCCTTCTTATTTTTCGCATGTTCCTTGACATCACAAAAGAGGGCGGACTTGCAGCACTGCCAGCAGCAGAACGCAAAAAGAAGTGGCTACTCCTTCAACTTCTGCCTCCTACCATGCATCACTTCTGGGATATTTTTGAGTCGCTGGGCAGATGTCTCGTTGGTTACGATACTCGGCAGGACATTCCAGACGTCTTGGATGACATCCGCGAGCATCTGGGCCCCGATTTTCACCTGTTTTTCGTGCTGGACGAAGGGCAGGCAGCTGTACGCAAGTTTCCACAAGCTTTCCACACAGTCCCGGGAAAGCTTCCCTTTCTCGTCAAGATTCTAGACACTTGGGACAAGCACATACTACCAGAATCGTTCTCCTGTGTAATTGCTGGGACCGATATTCCTACGCGCATCTTCGAGGACCCGAAATACGCCGATGAAGTGCGCTGGACTTCGGACACAGGCTCATTCGACGACCAAGCGCTCCATGAACGTTACTTGCGCCGTTTTCTGCCCCCTCGCTTTTAGACACCCAGTTGGGGAAGGAATTCCTTCAGCGTGCATGGGCATGGACTCGCGGAAGGTGGCTCCCTCACTCCTTTTACTTGTCCAATGGTATTAATCTGCGGCGCAGGCACCGCTACACCGCCTCACTCGTGATGATCATGCTTAAGTCGAATTTCCAAGAGCCACATAATATGCTCGACTGTTACATCGCCGCAGCAACTAAATTCCGGCCAACTGACGGCACGAAATGGACTGAGCCCAATCGTCGCGGGGGGTTTCTCAAGACCATTATGCATACCCATCCATTTTCGTGGCTTTACGGTTTCGACGGTTAGTTGCAGCCTTTTTGTCGGCTAGAATCTGATGCATTTTTGTTGCTCTCAACCAGTCGAAAACACTCGATCAATACTTCAAAGCATCATTTTTCATTATCTGGCCGCAGACCGACGTCTTCCTCCGTTAGAAGCGGACATGATAGACGCGGTATCTCTCAGTTTTGGTCGGTTTGTGGATGGACAAATGAAGGAGATTGCCTGCGACGAGCCTATAGCTATCACAGGCGTGGCAGCATGGATGACTCGGAGGCCCCCCGCAGACGAGCGAATAGAGGGAACAGACGGGTCTTGGAACTATCTCACTGCCCTCCGAACTTTGAGCCCTCCGCCCACCGCGAAGGCATTTGCGGCGTGTCTTGCCTTCTATTTCTCGCGCGCGTTCGACTCCAAACGCAAGCTCTGCGACATTTTCACATTCCCTGCACCTGTTCCCGCATGGGCCAAGAGACCAGCCACACTCGTCGAGCTGCACACTGAAGCCGCCGCCCAAGTATGGTACTCGATGATTCCTGGCGACAACATCGTTGCTCCTCTGGCCACGAGTGCGATCAGCCTTGACGAAGTCGTCTCGTGGATGGAACATGCAAATCGGACTCCGTTTTGCATACCGCAGGCAGAGGCATCCACTTTCGATCTGCTCTTTGTTCTCAAACTTGCGCACGGAGCGCCGTTTATTTGGGTGATTATGCGAGTCGACCCGACGACGAGTGACGGCAGCGATCTGTTCAAGTCCCTCGACGACACGAGCCTGTTTTGCGATGCAGTACGCAGTATATCTTTCTCATCTCTCAAGCACGCCGCTAATGCACCTGAACTCACAGGAAAACAATGTCGATTCTGCCCTGCGCAAGCGCGCCATCGAGCTTCTCAATGCGTCCCCGAGCCAAGCTACCACATCGAGGCGCACCACGCCGATGGTGCTCCGTGTCGTTGCCGCCTTCAACAACCAAATTGTTCTAGAAGAGCGCACAGAGGACAGTAGCCTTGCACAAGCTAGTCTCTGCCTGGACATGTTCCACCAGCTCACGGCTGCGATGCCGCTATCGGCCTTCGTCGAGACTGTTGTCACCAACCTCCTCCAGAGAAAGCACGAAGCCACGGACGACGAAGAGGGCGAGAGACGGGGGAGGAAACGGCAAAATTTGATGCCCCTTGAATCTGAGGAGAAACGGGGGACGAAGAAGGCAAAGATAACGAAGAAGACAAAGTCAGTGACTCCTCGACCGACACCACCCGCGCCGCTTCCTGCTCCCATCCCCTCCCATTACAACTTGCGAGCACGGCCGCCTAATGTGCCGCCTATTGAAGAGAAGAGGAAAAAGCGAGGGACGAAGGCGAAGTGAAGTGAACTGAATCGACCAGAATTCGCATCGATATTTATGCTACCTACTTGTTACTTTCTTTCCTTCCCTACCTTAATTATACTCACTCCGCCGTATACGAATTGTAGCACTTTGAATCGGTGCATTATGGATACCAAAGCCTCGTACGTCCGGTATTATTTATTTATTTCTGTAAAACGACTTGCAAATCGAGATGATATTTTGGACAATGCGTCTTCGTCTAGCTTGCGTAGCACTTAGTACCACACGACGATAACGAGGCTGGCCAATCCAAACAGCCGCAGGGAGTATTAAAGGGCAGGCGCTTGAAGTGAGATGAGACAGCAAAACTCGACGTGGGTACTAGCAAATCCAACAGTCGATGTTGCAAGGCTGTTGCGAGGAGGCGAGTTCGCGGTGGGCGATGCATGGGTCGTGTATAACACATCTAATTGAACTGCCCATAATACACAATACGTACAATTTTTACACTACAGAGGATCACTACTAGTAGTACACGAAGATCGACATCGAAAGCATGAGAAAGCGACAGCAACGAAACGCAAGGAGATGGATCGATCGTCTCCCCCAGTCCATAGTATTTTTGTTCGTGCGGGACCCGCCCACCCGCGCCTGAGCCTCAACAGCGCTGCACATAGACACCCTAGACACCATCCCTCCGGTCCCACGCGCGCTTCATCGGCAGATGGTACGTCTGAGCGACTGGCACAGGTGGGGGCGGGGCAGCGGGTACCCCCACTGCTGGTGCTCGTACCCGTACATCTGCTGTGCCTGCCGCTGCTGCTGGTACGCCGCCACCCGCGCCTGCTCCGCCGCGCGCGCCCTCTCCCTCTCCCGCTCTTTCCCCTTTTCTCTCTCCCTCTCCGCCACCACCGCCGCGCGCTCCTCCTCCGCCCGCTCCAGCTCCGCAATCTCCTCCTCCAAGCGCGCGTTCGCGATCCGGAGCTGCTGCAGCTCGTACTGCCAGCTCCCGCCGTGGTGGGGTCGAGCCGCCGGAAGGGGTCGTGTGTCTGTGTCTGGTTCTCCTCCGCGTCCTTGCCTTGCTGCGCGGGGACATCGCGGCGCCCCGCACCCGCACCCGCGAGCCAGACGGCGTACATGAGCCGCGGGGGCGCGACCGCGGGCGGGAGCGCGCCGGGGCGGTCGGGGAGCGGCGCGACGAGGCGCACGATGGCGTCGACGGGGCCCGTGCGGCCGTGCAGCGTGCAGCGCACCTCGCGCGTCGCCGCGACCGTCGGCGGCGTGTACCCAGACGCGGGGGCGGACGTGGAATCCGCGGAAGTCGCGTAGAAAGAAGCAGGCAAGGCCAAGGGCGCGGCGAAAGCAGACGGATACGCCCCGGCCTCGCGCCACTCCCTCAGGACGCGGTCCAGCTCGGACACGGCGCCGACGTCGCTGAGGCGGCGGGAGCGCGCGACGAGGGCGCCGAGGCGCGTGCCGCGGAGCGCGAGGGGGTCGTACCCGAGGAGCGCGCGCACGCCGGCGCCGACGGAGAGGAGGAGGCCGTGTGGGTCGATGAGGCCGTGGAAGGCGGGGGAGGGGCGTCGTGGGTGGGCGTGTTGGTGCCAAGGGTGAGGGCAGGGCGGGGAGGGCTGGGCGTGCTCGTGAGGGTGTTGGAGGAGTCCCGGCTATGCATGTACGTGCTGGCGTCCTGCGACCGCATTAATCAGTCTCTGCTTCTCTTTATTTCGAAGGGAAGGGGGTACCTCAATCCGCGCACGCTTCGCCACCAACGCAAACTCGAGGCCACTGACAGAGCCTGTCGGCGAGCGCGTGGGGAAGCCGTGCCCTTGCGCTGGTGCGTACATGGGCTGGCCGATCGCAAACGTGGGCGACGTGGGCTGTGCGAAGTAGTTCTCCGGCGAGGCCGAATACGCATCATACCCAGACGCCTCAAATTCTTTTTCGCGCGACTCGCCGGCGCCTAGGACGCGAGACTCGTCGGCGCCAGGGACGCACAACGCGCCCAACCCCGCGGCGCCCCGCTGAACCGCGTGCCGGGCGGGACGCGCGCCATGCCGCGCGCGCGGCCGATGAGGACGATGGCTTTGCGGCCTTTGCCGGGCTCGACGTGGAGGCGGCCGCGGCACTCGACCCAGACCCAGGCGCCTGGAATAGGGAGGTGGGATTAGCGTGCGTGGCGAGTAGGGAGGGAGGAGATAGCATGGTGAGTACGTTAGCGCGGGGAGTAGGTAGGGAATGTGATGCAGGTGGAGGGGAGGGGGCGCAAATCGGCAGACCCATCCGACCCGCCGCGCACGCACGTCGCACATGGATATTAAGCTCGACGATGCCCACGCAGACATGCCGTCCAATCTCAACCAGGTAACGAGATGCGGCGGCGGACTTGTGGTAGGGCCAAGGAAAGTAAAGTATGAGTGAATACGACATGATCGTGATCGTGCCGTTAACGCGTCCACGAACGGACGGACGGTATGTCCACCTCCCAGGTGGGTAGCACGCGCGCGCGCACGAACGAGCGCGCAGTGCATCCTAGGCGCCGTGCAAAACAAAAAACCGAAACAACACAAAAAAAAAACGAAACCGTTCGAAACAGCACACATGCCGTACCCACGAACGAAAAAGGTCGCGAATCGCGCTCGGAATCGGAATCGCTCCCCCAAAAGGAAATATGCAATATGCGTATGCGAGTCGGAGACCGAGACCGAGACCGCGTATATCTCGATCGGGGGCCGTCGCGCGTGGCATCGAATTATGAGGGCGAGGTAACCGTGCGGGGTCCCCCCTCCCCCACAAATCGAATTATGAGAGGTGAGAGTGCGGGCTCCCCCTTCGAAAAAAAGACTCCCCCCTTCGAGAAAAACCAGAGAAAAAAAGGGAGAAAAAAAGAACCACAACCACAAACCCGGCCCCCCCAAAAAGAAACCCCCCCAAAAAAAAAAACAGAAAACGGAGACCCACCCTGCTTCGTCCGCGCCCTAAACACGAGATCGACGGCGCGCAGCGCCTCGGCGGGGTCAGCGCCGGCGGGGCGCCGGGTTCCCCTGTATGGTTGGCGGCGGCTGGGTTCGTGTTTATGTTGCTCGATGGAGCTGCGAGACAGTCAGCTGCTAGTGGGTGGATAGATAGACAGAGGGAGGAGGAGGGGGAAGGAAGAAAGGAGAGGCACGGACCCTCCTTGTCGCCCTCCTGCTGGATGCGGACGCCCTCGACGGGGAGGGAGGCTTCTTTTAGGGCGCGGCCGACTGTTTGGGGTGTGTTAGCGGGTGTGTTTAGGCGTTCAACAAAAAAAAAGGGGGGGGAAGGAGGAGTTGAGAAGGCAGGAAGGAATAAAGAAGGAAGGCAGGAAAGAACGACACCCACCACTAACGACGTCGCGGCTGAAACACAAATCCGCAATCGCGCGGCCCACGAGCTCGGCGGGGGTCCAGCCGAGGACGCGCGTCACGGCGGGGGCGACGTAGAGGAATGCGCCCTGCCCGTCAATCCATTAACACAAAATACTATTGAGCAGGATAACGAGGCGGACCTTGAGACTCAGGACATGCACAAAGTCGGGGAGCTGCTCGAGGAGGAGCGCATGCAGGGCGTGGCTGGAGGGGTCGGGCGGGAGGCCAGTCACGGCGCCTGCGTGCGCGTGCGGGGCGGGGGGGTGCGGGATGCCGCAGCTCTTGAGGAAGCGTGGGGAGGAGAGGAGGTGCGCGAGGACGGGGGAGACGCGCGGGGCGGGGACGGCGGTGGTGCGGCGTTCTCTCTGCGGCGCAGGGGCGACTTCAGGTTTTTGATTTTGAGGAGCGGGAAGCCCGCGCCGCGCCTGCGAGACGGCACCAGCGTAATACCGCCCGTCGCGCACGCGCTCGACGATGCCCTCGCTCTGCGCCGTCAGGTCGATCTGGAAGCCCACGAACCACACACACTCCGCGGTGGGGGACGGGTCGTCCGCGTGCTCGCCGAAGAGCGGGACGACGGAGACGAGGTTGACGAAGGCGGAGCTGTCGGCGCGGTAGTTCAGCACGCTCACCTGCGCCTCCTTGCGCCCGGCCACGGCCTTCGCGAGCGCGCGGATGGCGGGGGGGAGGTGTGTTGTCGTAAGTCGCCCTTGGAGAGCGGGGGGAGGACGGGGGAGGGGGGCGCTTGGAGGAAGCGGCAGTTGCGCCCGAGGATGTCGCGCTCGGCGTAGCCGGTGAGGGCGCAGAAGGAGGGGGAGCAGTAGACGATGGGGTCATCATGCCGCCGGACGTCGACCACGACGAAGGACGTGGTGAAGTCCACCGGGCCGAGGTCGATGCTGGGATTGGCGCGGTTCTGCACGCGCGCCAGCAGGGAGACGATGTCGAACCCGGACTGGCTGTACACCGGGAGCCCGGAGCCCGTCAGCGGCAGCGGCTCGTCGGGCGCGGGCGCGTGCAGCCAGGGATAAGGCGGGAAGGCGGCCGTGAGGGTCTCGAGGCTGTGCACGGCGTCCTGGACGAGCCCGTGGTAGGCGCTGTACCCGGCAAAGTACTGCGCGCGGCGGTCGAAGCCGTTGTTGGCGAACCACGCCGCGGCGTGTGCGGGGTGCAGCGCCTCGGCGCCGCCGCCGGGGGCGAGCGTGGGCGGCGCATCGAGGAGGTAGCGCGGGAGCTGGAAGTGGATGCCGCCGGTGGGGCGCTCGTCGTGCGGGGCGGCGGCGAGGAAGGCGGCGGGGTCGTCGGCGAGGTAGGAGAGGGACATGGCCAGCGTGCCCGGATGGATGAAGCGCAGGCTTATACTTAGCAGGAAGCGGGACCCCCTTGCGTAACTGTCACGATGTGATCGAGCTCTTCGCTTCCGTACCGCCCACTCCTCTCAGCGGTACCGGTTGGCCACCGGCGAACTTGACAGCCATTCGCCGCTGCGCCGTCACTCCGTCGGCTCTGCTTCCTCGCACTTTACCTCGCGAGCACAAACGCCCCGAAAGCCGCCGGTCCCCACCCTCCCGCCACCTGCGTCATCCGCTCGTCCATGGAAGTAAAGTTCTTACTTATGTTCAGCGATGCCGTATGTTATGTGAGACTGGACATGGGTTTTAATTTAATTTACTGTATCCACTGTCCTCGCACACGACCTGTCGCTCCAGTATTACGACTCGGAGGTGTTACGCACATCCTATTCAATTCCACTGTCGACCATATCCATGGACCATGCATGTCGTTTCTGGGCGCACTGCGTCGTGTGGCCATGGGGGTGAGTTGATTTGTGTCGCAGGTTTGAGGTGTTAGAAACGTTTGTGACGACAAGCGGTCGCGAATGCGGGCAAAGCTATCGTCTTATCTGCGTACGACAAATGACTAGGGCTGTAAGCTGTAAGAGGAATCCACATATGTCGGCCTTGGCTCTTCAAGCTTCAAGTTGTACATTGGATGATCTCGGATTTCGGGGGTTAACCAGACCTGAATTTAACTGTACTCGGTCCTCGGTGCTTGGGATGAATATGGCAGAACAGGGAAGGTACTGGATGGATAGATAGATACACAGCGACGAGCGCGGACGGGCAGCTCGGGCGTACCGTACTGGGCGTATTACTACTAGTAGTACTCGAGGTACGTGCGAATAGCAGGAGCGGGCAGGTAAGTACCGCGGAGAAGGGGGCACGGAGGAGGTCGAAGATGGGGGCGGAGGTGGGTGGTAGAACTCCAGATGTAGACCAAGTTGAAGGGGGGGGGATTATACTAAAAAACGAGGTCCTGGTTACAAGTCACAGTCCGTCCCTCAGAATTAAAAAAACCCTCGCTGAATCCGCCAAGTCTTGTGTGTAGATAGAGCTGAATTCAGGTTTCAATCATTGTATCCGCGATGAGAAGGTGACGCGTACAAAATAATAAAGAAAATTCAAAGAGCACGAAGAAACCGGGGCGTTTAAATTTATGATTGCGACGGCTGCAGGCTGCAGGGTGGGAAGGAACTGCGCTGTACGGCTGCTCAAGAATATGCGTATTGCGACGAATATCCATGGCGCATCCGACAAAAGCACAATTCAGCGAATGCGTGCAGTGAGGAAAACTGCGCTTGATCTAGATCTAGAATGGATGTCAAGACGTGCTTGGGACTTGTATATTTGATTCGAAGAGCCAGCTGTAGCCGAGTTGCAGCGAGAAACCGCTGAGCAATCTGAAGCAGTGCAGGAATTGACCGAATATCGGGATCGCGAGAAACTCTCAGAGATCGTCCTGCTTGGCTGGATTCAGGCAGTGAAAATTGCGGTGTAAATGGCGTACGAGCCCACTCGAATGTTCGCGTTCGCTGAATCGCTCGAGCAAGTCAAGTCGGAAGTGGTCGGAGCCGTCGGGTAAAAGGCCAACCGGCTGACACATCTCACGCTTACTCACGCCATTCCGTGCTTACCAACGCCTCATATATAAAAGGCTGTCGCCACTCTGCTCTGTCAGAAAACCGCCATTGTGAGTACCCCCTCCCCATGTCCCGACGCCATCCTCTCCCCGTCCCCGCCCCTGCTCCGTACCGCGATTCCTGTGAGATTCGGGCGGGGAGGAGCTGGATGCGCGGGGATGTCTTTGGATGTCGTTTGCTTTACTGATAAAATTTGCGTTTTTTCAGAGATAAATCAAGATGGGCCGCCGACCCGCCCGCTGCTACCGTTATTGCAAGAACAAGCCGTACCCGAAGAGCAGGTACAACCGTGGTGTGCCCGACCCCAAGGTCAGCTTTTTAAGTTTAGAAAAAAGAAAAAAGCTGACGATGAAGGATGTGTAGATCCGGATCTTCGACCTGGGCCGCAAGCGTGCCTCCGTCGACGAGTTCCCGTTCTGCTGCCATCTCGTCTCGGATGAGTATGAGCAGCTGAGCAGCGAGGCGCTCGAGGCTGCGCGGATCTGTGCCAATAAGGTTTGTCCCTCCCTCTTGCGTGAAGATGGATACTGACGGGAACGCAGTACGTGACCAAGACCTCCGGCAAAGACTCCTTCCACCTGCGCGTCCGCGTGCACCCCTTCCACGTCATCCGCATCAACAAGATGCTCTCCTGCGCCGGCGCCGATCGGCTGCAGACGGGCATGCGCGGCGCGTGGGGGAAGCCTACGGCACCGTTGCCCGCGTCAACATCGGGCAGGTCATCCTCTCCATTCGGTGCAAGGACGCGAACGCGCCGGTGATTATGGAGGCGCTGCGCCGCGCGGCGGTACAAGTTCCCCGGGAGCAGAAGATCATCGTGTCGAAGAAGTGGGGGTTCACGAATGTGGCGAAGGGGATTATTTGAAGTTGAAGGAGGAGAAGAAGGTGTTGCAGTAAGTGTTCCCCTCTGTCCTCCGTTGCCTTGCGGATGTACTCACGACGCTGCAGGGACGGCGCGTATCTGCAGTTCATCCGCCCAAAGGGCCCGCTCGAGCAGAACCTCCGCGCGCAGCTCCGCGCTTAGTGTACCGCGATGTATGCATGCATGTCCTAATGCGATACCATTTCGGGGTGTATTTTATGTATTGTATCATGTCCATGTCCGTGTCCCTCCCTTTCCTCCCCTTCCTTCCCTCCCCTCCTCCCTTCCCTTCTCTCCGCTCACTCCCTATGTTCGAGACGAGACGAGTTCCTCCTCCGCCCTTATTCACTACTCCGCCCACACTCAATGGCGGTGCGAGGGGAAAGGGGGGCCAGATCAATCAGCCCCGCGCGATGCGTCTTTTAAATCGGGATGGCGGAGTGCGGGTGGTGCATGGCGCGTGTTCGATACCGGTACTCAGACTGAGCGAGGCGGTGGAGAGGCGGCTTGTGTATGAACATTTTGTGTAGTATTGCAGCTTATGTTTGATCTGTGGAAGATTCTATTTTACTTGTTGTCTCCGAAGACTGGGTCAACATGGTGCTCAGCCATGTCCTGACTCCTGATGCCTGGTCGAATGGATCCCTTCTTGTCTGCATAAACTTTTACATCTATCTACGCCCGTCTGTCTACCTACGCCAGCGCCGAAATCGTAGTCGCCCAATTTAGGAAACCGCCTCAAACCTGCCATGCCAGCACGCCTGCGCCTCCCGATATTTCGTCTCGTCAATTCGTGCCTCTCGCTGCGGCTCTTCCAGTTCGGTTCGTCAGGCTCTTCGAATGCGCGATCGGTTCGACTGTACAAGTACCAAGCAGAGCGCGATAACACTGGCATGGGTCGCATAGCGCAGTTTTCCTGCGGAATCGTTCTTTCGTTGGATACTCCCTGCGTCGGATGCGTGGATATTCTTGGCAGTGGAAAGAGCCTACGACATCCTGGATATCTGATATTTGCTGCCAGCCCCGGCAGCTGTATAGCCCACCCCGGCAGCTGCAGGCGTCGCAAAAATACACCCCGGGTTCTTCCTCGACATCGCGGCGACTCTTTACTGGCAGGCGGCTCGTTGCACTAGTGAATGGATATAATGCTTCGAAGGTCAATTCAGATCTACACTCAAGACTTTGCGGCTTCAGCGAGGGACGGAATGCAGGCGTCAAGCGCTCGACGTTCTATGCCTCGTAAAACGGCGAATCTCGGGCGCGACTCTCGTCTCGGAATAAGCACGCCAGTTTCTCGTGCGCCTCCCGATATTTCGTCGATTCGTGCCAATCGCTTCGCGGTTTCTGGCTGCGACTCTCGACTAGCTTGACTACTCGGACCGGCTCTTCGATTCAAATATACAGACACCAAGCGCAATACATCCTGGCATCAGCTGTAGCGCAGGTTGCCTGCGCGCGCGCTCTCGTGGATTTGTCTTTTTGTCGGATGCGTGGATATTCTTCGCAAGAGTCTATGGATATTTGTGAAGATGGCTACGCCGGCAGGTCCTTTCCCTGCACGTCGCAAACCCCCGGTTCTTCCTGGACAGGACTACTTGCCTGTATTCCCAACGGCGTCGCTCCTTCTCCTTGCAGGATATATGTAATCCTTCGAACCTCAATTCAGATCTACACTCAAGACTTTGCGATCCAGGAGGGCCTTCGTTTTCTGAGGACGGAATGTAGGCGTCAAGTCCTCGACGTTCTATGAGGTCCTCGCTTTGGGTATAATTCTCTCTCCGCACCGCAAACCGCAGCTAATTCCAGCCGCAGCTCTATCACCTCCGTGAGTCCGTCCTCCTCCGTGTACCCCCTCTTCGACGAGCCACAGCCCCTCTCCGCGGATGCTTGCCTCCTCCTGCTATTCGCACGCACGTCCCCGGTACACCCGGGCTGGCAGTCCGCGCTCGAGAGCGTGGATATTCTTCGCAAGAGTCTATGCATATTCTTGGAGATGGCTACACCAGCAGTTCCTTCCCCTGCGCGATGCAGACCCCCGGTTCTTCCTGGACAGTACTGCTTGCCTGTATTCCCAACGGCGTCGCTCCTTCTCCTTGCAGGATATATGTAATCCTTCGAACCTCAATTCAGATCTACACTCAAGACTTTGCGATCCAGGAGGGCCTTCGTTTTCTGAGGACCGGAATGCAGACGTCAAGTCCTCGACGTTCTATGATGTCCTCTCTTTGTTTAATACTCTCCGCACCGTAAACCGCAACTAATTCCAGCGGAGTACTATCACCTCCGTGAGTCTGTCTACTCCTCCGTGTACCCCCGTCTTCGACGCCTCCGCGGTGCTCCTGCTATTCGCAAGCACCTCGAGTAATACCTCCACGGTACACCCGAGCTCCCAGTCCGCGCTCGTCGCGGCTGGTATCCATCCGTACCTTCCTGTCCTGAGCCTTCATTGCCATCCTATTCACACCGAGCACAGTGCACAGCGCAAATCCAGGTCAGGTCTGGATCCAATCAGTTGACCCCACTCCCCCAAAATCCGAAATCCGAAATCACCTTTCGTTCCCCGGGCACAGAATCTCCTCGGTAACCCAACCCGCGTCTGCAGCGAAGCTTGTGGGGCAGTTCCCATCCACGGACGGTACTTCTTGCGGCGAAGTGGGGTGCGTTCTGTCGCTTCTAGAACCCCTCACAATGGCCGTTGATCAATTCAATTCTGCCAGTTCTCTCCCGCGAAGGGCCCCTTCGCGGGAGAGAACTTGCAACTGTGGGCTCATAGCATACTGCATCGAAGGGTGTGGTTCTCCCGCACGGCGGAATCCAAGGCGAGTATCTGAAAGCCAGCCCCGCGTCTTCTGGGTTTGTCCCTCGTTCGAGGCACCACCACCTATTTCGACGGCAGCACGCCACACCCGACGCGTCGCCGCTATTAATTAGCGTCACGCGCGCTTAGACTATCCCTCGCTATTGCATGGCCGCCTTCGGGGAACGCACAACCCTCCTTCTCTATGCATCCTATGCCAATCACCTTCACGAAATGGAGCGAGACAACGCGACGCGCCTCTTCTCTTCTCTCTGGGATGCGCACGGCAAATTGTGTGAATGGATGCATGCACGGACGGTTCGCTGGACTCGGATGGAGGGATGCTTACTCACTTCTCGGGCAAGTTCTATTCGAAATAGTGGGCCGACTCTCGACAAGGAATTTACCTGCGCGCCCCCTTCGCAGCGGGACTTGGGCGCATCCGCTGGGCTCGGCTCGGCTGATCGATCTTGTTCGCCCCCGCGCTCGGGGCTGCGGCATCCGTCAGTCCCCGTGGCACAGCGATTCGTAGGCAGGCGTCTGTCCATCCATCCGTCGCACAAGCACTGACACGCTCGGCCAGCAATCTATTCCCCGGCGTCGAACGTCGAACCCTTTCATTTCACTTCATTTCGGGGATTTACACCGGCCGTTCAGCGTTCCTAGCCGCGAACCCCACCATTGATTTGCCTGCCGACGTAAGTAGCTAGTTTACGTCCGGGGGCGTCTTCCGCTTCGTCCGGGCTTGCTCAAGCTCGCGTTCTTGCGCCTTTTGCGCGGTTCTGTGTGGAAGGTACCCCAGAATGTCACGGTGGGTTCACCGAGACCGCCGGAGTGCGGACGACTTTTAGGTTGTGTACTACAGTATGTAGTACAATACCGAAGGTGTGGTTACTTGTTGAAGCGTGCAATTTGTTTATGAACACTGCTGGCGTGGACCCCCTTGGTTTTATCTTGCGAACAAGTAACCCAGTATTGACCGAATGTGGGCCTTTATTTGATTATATAGCATAGGAACCTATCTCATTCAAATTTATGTTCTCTGTGATCGTCTAGGACACCCGATAAATTGGACAACGAACTCAGAGGTTGGCAGGAGACTCTTTTCATTCTTTTTTTGCTCCTGCCAACAACTGGAATCTTTTTTTTTTCGAAGCGATTATGTTTTGAACTCTGTGAACTTCCAAAAAAATCGGCTGAAGTTCACGAACAGAGGAAATTTGTTATATCCCGTGCTCACGATGGAAGGAAGAGCGGAGGTAGGAAGAATCAGGGGAACTGTTATATCCGTGCACTTCCAGAACCTCCGATCTCGGAACCTCCACCGGAGGCAGAGGTTTCTTCCGGAACTTCCAGGAATTGATCTTTGTTGCAACGTGTTTGCAGCAAGGCGGGTTTTTACGCAATAAAGTATTCTGAGTGTTTCCCGTCTTCTTTGATCTTATGACTTTGCTTCTCTCTTATTGTTCTTATTGTCTTTACTATACTTCCCAACCAAATATGGTCTTCAAGTTCTCCGTAATTCATATAAATAGGCTCTAGTTTACGTCTTGTACTTCAGTTTGATAATTAACGTGCTTAGCCTCTTGCTTTGCTCCCAAAGTCATCCTCCCTTCTTTCTCGCCATCCAAGGTAGTGCATACACCCGAGCTCCACGTGGTGTTGCGTTCCTGACCATCTGTACCCCGGAACTATCCTCCGGTAAACTTCCGTAACTTCCAACTTCCACTCCGACCAGAGGTATCTCCCGGGCTCGGAACGACACAGGATATAACAGTATTATCAAACTCACCTACCTTGGTTGTTCCACATGTTTTTTTCTCACCTTATTTCCACTCCCAACGATTGTGACAATTGTCGCGACTCTCGCATATTTAGTACCATGGTTCCACTCACTGCACCCATGCTCACTACTGTCAACACGATCACTGGCGAAATCACGGCTCCATCTTCTTCTGCTAGACGTGAACCTCTGTTGGTAACTCCTATTCGTCTCCCGCATCCAAACTCTCCGATCCCTTGGGCTCCTTCGCGACCGGAATTTCAGGCCCCCGGTCTCGTCGAAACCCCTTGGAATCGCCCCGGACGTCGATATCAACGGACACCCATGCCTAGCATTTCTCTCCAAATCAGCAATTTTCCCATGAGGGAATTTCCCTGGCTGTTTGAAGAAACACATCCCGGGAATATTTCTGGAGATTTGTATGAAGAAGATGAACTTCCACCCAATGATCTCGGAGGTTTTCCGACCATAGTACTGGGTCGCCAAAAGGGGAAAGTTGCAAAAAAGAAATTGAAAAAGGAAAGAATGCGAGAATTTCAAAGAATCTCCCTGTTCCTCGCACCAGGATGTATTAACCTACTCCTCAAAATCACCATCGGCGCCTCCAGAGTGGTCCGAAACACGAGGAAACCGAGTGTCAAGTTGACTGGCAGCCGTGGAAAAATTGCCGGACCCGGACTCCGACGGCAATTCTCCTCGGGATCGGCTTTCTTTCATAGACAACCTCTTTTGGGCGCATCGGGAGTGTTATATCCCGTGCCGGGAGTAGGGAGAATAACGGAGGTGGAAGGAGGAAGGAGGAATCCGGGGGGACGAGATATCGGAGGTTCAGAGATCCGGAGGTTATGCCGGAAGTCAAAGGTCAGATATACCGGATGTTTACACAGAATATTGGGAACACTATTACCACAGGTAGGTTAACGATAAGTGTGGTCTTCTTGGCACGGACGGGACTAGACACAAGAAGTGGCGGAGGTCCGGAGGTTGGAGCGAAACTTCCAGAGTGCTAAGTTGGAGGCCTAGCGTTGCCGAAGGGAGAGTGACTCGGAGGTCGGAGGATTAGGCACGAAAGAAACATTTATTTACAAACTGAAGAAGGAGAAAGTTACAGGAGGTACTTTATAATAATTACGGAGAATCCCAATAAAGGTAAGGAAGTACGGTACAAGACAATAAGAACAATAGGAGAACAATAAGAACAATAGTAAAGAAGAGGAATGCATAAGGCATAAAACATAGAAGGTGATGCATGAGGCAGACATGAGCCAGCATCGGAGGTTAGGGCCGATAGCACGTGTATGTGCTTCGGTCTGCGAGGAATTGCCAAATGGCAGGATACGGGATTGGCGAAAAGGAACGTGATAGCCGGAATGAAGTCGGCGGGAAAATGACGGAGAATAGTGTGGATGGTCGGAGGTTGATTCTGTTGGACGCAGAATCTCAGATGGGGGCCGAAAAGGCACTCAGATACACAGATGGGAGGCGAAAAAGCCATGATTTGATGTGACACAGCAAATATGTACTACATGTGACGTGTGACTTTGACTACCTCGTCCGAACCAAACAACCAACTTCAACACTCCCACCTTTGGGAGGACAAGCCGCCCAAAAACAACACAACAAAATAAAACAAACTAAAAACTCCCACCGAATCGTATAACTCCCACCGAATCCAGCGAAACCTAAGTTCTGAGTGCGTATTTCGCAGCTTCGGCGTCGGTAAGCTCAGACCAGAGCTTCCCGTTAGGGGCACGGATAGGGAAGGTCGCCGAAAAGGCAGTCTCCGCTGATCCAGTGTGTGCGTCCCACATATCGGCAAAAGTCTCCATCGTAAGACCGGACTCGATGGCAGCAGCGAAGGCAGCGGAGGCCGAAGGGGGGAACGGGTGTTGGAAAGGATCCAATCCTTAACGAAGGATGGCATGGAATGCATGCACTTGTGGGCGAAATGGCCAGCACGGCCGCAACGGTGACAAGTGTCAGCAGCAGGATCGCACCAACGATGGCCCTGACTGTCGATTGGGAAACCGTCGGTGCTGATTTTCCCAGTCAAGGTAGACGAAGAAGAGGAGGGAGCAAGACGAGGGGGGAGAGTGCGCATCGAGAACGCGAGACCAGAGAGTCCATCCTCTTCCTGTTTAATGCCAGGATCGGCAGAAGAGGCTGAAAGGAGGTTTTTGACTTCCTCCAGAGTGGGCTCGGTCGCACGAGCGAGGAGGATGGTGCGCACCGCTCTGAAAGACGGGTGAAGGTTGAGAAGGATAAGATCCTTCTGCGTGGTGTCGTCGGTGGTGATGCCCATATTACTAAGCTTCTTCACAGCCTCAGCCATGGCGCGAAGATAGACCGAGACCTCCTTGGAAGGATCATGCGTAATGGCATGAAGCTCACCGCGGGCGACCATGCGGTTGGTCATGTTCGATTTCTCGAAGTGACCCTTGAGCAATTTCCAAGCAGCAGTGGAGGAGGTCGACTCGTCGATCAAGTACTGGTAGTCCTCCCCGACCTTAGAATAGAGGTACAGCACGATCATCCGATCCAACGAGACCTGATCTGCATCGGTCGTCTTAGGACCAGCATCAAAGACCCAAAGGGCATCAAGGCCAAGCAAGAAGATACGGAATCCCTTCGTGAACTTGGACCAGTTGGTCCCATCGAGAGTGACAACAGTGGTGAGAACATTGGTGAGTGCAGTGGTAATCGTGGGAGCCATGTGACTGATGTGACACGTGACAGTGACGACGAGATGCAGCAGAAGTGTATCCAAGAGGCAGAGAGTGAATCCACCTCAAAATGAAGAGGGAAAGCAGCAAAAGCAGCAAGATAGGGGTAGCAGAGGTGTAGGTCTTCCCGTAACCTGTTGGACGCAGAATCTCAGATGGGGGCCGAAAAGGCACTCAGATACACAGATGGGAGGCGAAAAAGCCATGATTTGATGTGACACAGCAAATATGTACTACATGTGACGTGTGATTTTGACTACCTCGTCCGAACCAAACAACCAACTTCAACAGATTCGTAGGTCGGCGGACGCTGGGATGGAGGATAGGTAATGTGACAGAAGACATACTGATTGATCCCTAATCTCCAATGAGGCTCCGGAAGTCGGAGGTTCCGGAGGTCGGAAGTATGCTTAGCATTCTGCACGGATGTAACAGGGAGTGCACAGGCCATCTTTCTTGCCCTTTGGGATGGCAGAGCCCGCGGGAATGGCTGGTCAGACGCCACACGTGTACACCCAGGTTTGACATAATTTTTGATGCGGAAAAACACGATTTTTTTTGTGAGCAAATGTACCAGAGACTCAAATAATAGGTACTGAGATGTTCAGGGCCTTGCCGGATCACTGGAATATGCCATCTAAAGGACAAAGGGACGAGAAATGGCACTTAATGCACTTAACGCACAGCCACTGATTGTCACCTAATCTGGCGGGAAATGGCTGCATTACCGTGTTGAGTAGATGGAGGGATTTTGAATGTTTTTTTTTTGTGCATATTGAGTTTTAGGTATCTAAAATACTGCCTAAATTTTTAGATGATTTTAGTAGCTATAGATGGATGGTAATTAGAGGTTTGATGTGGTGTGGTAAGTTATGTGCGTTATGTGGACCCAGCTGATCGATCGGTTAACCATCTCGGACCTACCTCACTGCACATTCCCATGAATAGTCCTGTTGCTGCTTCTCAGCAAATTGGAACTTCTGGACCGGAAGTTCCACCAATTGTCATCATGGCCAACACTCCTTCTCCGCCTCTACCTCCTCTTCCTCCCTCCTGTTCGTCTACCCAAATCTCTTCACCTTCCGGTACAGGTGGAGGTGAAGGAGGAGATGGAATGCCGCCAATACCCCCTGGTTATGGTCTCCCAGCAGGAAATCCTGGTGCTGGAGGACCAGAACAACCCGGTGGCGGAGGACCCAGAGGTGCTCCTAGACCTGGAGGAGGTGGACCACCTGTTCCTCTAGGTGGTGGCGGAGGTGGTCTTCCCGGTGGTGGTTTACCCGGTGATACACTGGGTATTGGGCCACCCAAGCATTTTTCAATTATTAATGCTGGCACAATATTACAAGCATATAATATATGTTTAAGGCTAAGTCTTAGCAAGGGTCAATACCAACCCAGGTAGTTGGCTAAAAGGGATCAACTGCATGCAGGCTACTATGATAGGCAGTATGAGGTGTCTGGTAAAGACACCAAGTCAATAATCGACCTACTGGAGCTATCACGATAGGTGCTCAACCATCCTGGAAAGGGATTGGAGTATCCTCGCGTCCCTGACTAAGGGTGAATTGTCAGCACTATCCATCTAAACGTGTCATAAAGTGAGATAAGCGCTGGAGTCATATCATGATCAATCAGAATATTACCTGGGAGCGGGACGGAACCTAACGCGATAGCCGAACTGATGCTGCAGATGATCAGTAGCGTGTCAAGACCATGACCAGAGGATCTGCGATGCCAAGAGGCGCGATAAGGATCATGACTCGAGGTAGAGTCATCCTGACTTTGTATGAGGAAGTCTAAAAATAGGATTTTGACATTTAATGTCAAAATTTGTAATCATCATTATCACATGCAGAGAGGACATGTTCAGCGCAGTGGAATCCGTGGTTTTTCTATTCAGTTAAATCGATCAGAAGATGTAGGAGAGCTTACGCTACGATTGTTCAGCTACCATGATTGTAAATGTTTCACTTTATTTATAGTTTCAGAATTAGTATAAAAAGCCTGTAAAATCTCTAGGTACTAGTGTATATCCACCGGTCCAGTTGGGCGCGTTAAGCTGAACATAGCCAGCTTCGTGTGTAACTGTACTAAGTTTAGAGCACTCGGAGAATCACATAGAGACCTATAAAGTTTCATTTGTATTCTTCTTGCAGAATTATCATTGTTTTGTTGTGATCTTATTGGTTTTACGCGTGGTTATAAGGAAACGGATAACGGACGCGTGGAAACGGATTTGTGAATATCAGAACACAGAACGGCTTTAGTGCTTTTACTGGCCTAAGACCTATCGTGATAGCTATTGCTTGAAGGATATCAGCTATAACTTGAATCGGACTCAACGGAGAATACTCCAAAACCAAACCAATAACACACTTGTTATAAAAACCCAACTTCCTGCCTTTCTAGATCACTGTAAAAGTGTCTAGTAAAGTCTTGATAGTTCTTTGTATTTGTCTAAACATTATTGCTATTTTCATATATAATGACACAACGCAGAAAAAAAAAAAAGTTTTGAGCACATGAGGTCAGGTGTTCGAGTCCCGAGCCAAGCGGCCTTTCTCGATAAGCACGACCAAACTAGTGGCTGTCCAACCGGCAACCAGTTTCCTCTCGACAAACTCTCGACCACTCTCTTATCTACTATTACTATGCCAAACTGCAGGATCAGTGATGACCTCAAAGAGGCTATGCTACGCCTAGAAGAGCGTGGGAGAGATACTACCCGTGAAATCCTCAAAATCGGCCAATTCTCTAGATCTACACTAATCAGAATGCGCAAGCGTAAGCATCTCACTGGCAGTGTTGCCAAGGCACAGGCAATAGGTCGTGGGACGACCTCGCACATTTGCACAAGCCGATGCCGATTACCTTGTCTGACTGGCACGGCACAACCCGACTTTGTTTCTTGATGAATACAAGGACCGCTTGGAGCGTTACAGACACCTTCCCACTTCACTGTCTACCATCCACCGCACTTTTATTCGTGCTCGTATGAATCTCAAAGCAGTCCAGAAAATGGCATCCGAACGTTGTCCTCTTGCACGGGCTGACTATTCCCGTCGCATCTCCATTTATCCTGCCACCTACCTCATCTGCATTGACAAAGTATCCAAAGACGACCGCACGTATGCAAGAATTTTTTGGCCGGTCCGAAATTGGCCAGCGTTGCGAAGTTAGCCAGCCTTTTGTTCGCAAGCGCCATCTGACGAGGGTTGCTGCAATGGCATTGGGAAAGGGCATTATCGGTGCGAGAGTGGTGGAAGGGTCTTTGTGTCGTGAGAGCTTTCTCGAGTTTCTCCGAGACAGTGTGGTTCGTCATTCTACTTTCTTGCTAAAACCCACTGATCTACCAATGCAGCTACCTTTGACAACCCCGTATCCCGGCCCTCAAAGCGTCTTGATCATGGATAACGCACGTATCCATCATGGCCCCGAGATCGATGATCTTGTTGCAGAATACAGCCAGTGCTTGAATTTTGATAATTGAATCCCTCACTAATTACGAGTACTTATGTAATCGTTCTTGAATATTTTCGTCCACTGTGAAAAGGCTGGACCTTGGAGCGTCCCTGTAGTGTTTGAACGTGTAACACTAAATAGTGGCTGTGCTTAAATTCGTTAGATTTTTGTGACCGTGTTTTAGAGCAGTCAGTAGGTCGATTACATTCATTAGATTGAAATCTAATGGTCCTTACGCACTGTGGGAAATGCTTATGTCATAGATTCCGATTTTCTTCTCTCTACTTCATTTTTTTCCATATTGATGTAATTTAAGGCGGCTTTGGTAGGTGTTCCTTGGATCTACCTATACCATATATGATATTGGCTCAATCTAGTGTGAAATAAAACAGAATCCCCGTTTTTGGTTCGTGATCATCGTGTTATTCAACAAGCTCGGTATGTTCGTACCTCGAATTTCTTTATATGAATAGTACTTGTTCCATTGATCGATTCTTCCGCCTACGTTAGTATCAAATGTTGTTTTCAGGGCTGCAAAATGTTGAGTTTTATTGGTGATCGCTATGTCACATTTGTGACTGTGCGGTTTTCTTGTTCACCGCATCGACGGTTTGCGGGTCCTCCTCTACTTTTTCGAGGCCAGTCAACACGTCTTATGCTGCTTTATGTGCAAGGCTCAGATTCCGTGAGAAGGGCTTGACACTATGTGAACGCCCAAAGTCGGCACCATGGGCACGGTTTGACGGTAGTGTTCACCACCCTCTCTCTCGTTCCTTTCTTTATCTTCTTCCTCGTTCTTGTCCGTGGTATTCACTCCCCATTTTCCTGCCTAAGTGCCGCTGTAATGATTGCTGTAACTTGGGCCTTTTTCACCTCCTTCCCGTGACGTCATCCCCTGCTTTTCAAACTCACTCTTCTTCAATCTAGCTGCCGTACGTCTGAGTGTCTTCACAGACCTCAACATGGGCCGTACAATCTACTAACACTGTCCCCTCCCCCCTCCCCCTCCTCCCCCCTCCCCCACTATAGTACTGACTTCTCCGTCCACTGCAGCGTTTCTATGGAGATGTACGATAATGCACCTCGCTGGTTCTGGTTGATTTCACGGAGCTAAGTAATATCCGCCAACTCTCCTCTGTCCATTGGTCCTTAAAACGTGCGTTCCATCGGGTTTAGTTAATCGACTAGTGATGATGACGTCATATTAGTCATTATGGTCGAAATTTTTGATTAGTCAACTTACGTGATATTTGAGAGTCTTGCTGTAGTTCGCGTGTCCGCATCCCACGAGCATATTATAGGATATTCTGACTGTTCATACGTATCTATTGCTACTCAATAGGCCACGGCTGCAATAGCACGAGTTTCAAAGTTTGGGTCTCCTTGACGATCAATCATTGATGTAGGATCTTCGTATATAGTGTGTACGTGCTGGTCTTGATTTTATCTCTGCCCCTCATGAGCTTTCGCACTTTGATACTGTTAGCTTGGCTGTTATGCCTTGTCTTTATTTCTGAAGTGACCCTTCGGAATCGGGGAGATACCCCTTTGGGACGCGTTCCCTGGCGAGTCCTTGGAGACTCGAATAACAGAAAATCCCCATACACATATATCACGATCTTGTTCCACAGGCCATTCTCTGTCATGTTTGCCTGTATTGTCTATATCCCATGCCTCTGGTCTGGACGAGTATGTTGTGGAGGCTTGTCCGGTAACTCCAGTCTGTGTATACTTCAATTTTAGTTGTATAAGTCTGCGCTATCACCTACTCTGTGTCTACGGTCAACTTCGCCTGCGTTCTCCTCTGATGTTGGTCCGTCGGCTCCGACATCTCGTTGTTCGTTCACATATGTACAAGCATGACTGGGCTGTTTCCATGGATTTTGCCACGCTGGATACAATGCCGGTGATTAATTGCATTTATTTTGTCACTGGCCATGTGTCGGGTTATATGTAAATTTACCTGTTTTGGGTGTATATTTTGATCAGCTGGGTGTTCGTCCTTGTGTACATCACGGACGATCTGCGCGCCGTGAGTATGCTTCAACGTTTGGCGGTCTAAAACCGATTGGTGGAGGAAGGAAGGTGTTTTACCCCGCCGATGTTAATCCTTTCTTGTTAGACGTTTGTATACGTTTGCGGCAAGGCGATACCACGAGGTTTGAAAGCTATTTCAATAAGTCCTTACTGCCTGATCCACTTCCTGAGGACGATCTCAAAGTATGGGCTGTGATTCCTTTCAAAAATTTCTTACCGTATTTGACTAAAACGGAACTGCGTATTGTGGCGGCGATGCACATGGTCCCTTCCGCCCACCGTCAATGTGTCAGTAAACTGCGAGAAACACTTTTACAGCATCAGTGCCAATGTGGTGACTTTGTTTCTGTCTTTTGCGTCGTTAGAAGGGAAGAAGTGACTCTGAATCGTTCTATCTCGACTAATGCTGCACGTATGCACAAAAATAGACAAAACATTAGGAGTGATGCATTGCGGAAGCGTGATCGAAAAAGACGCCATGCTTCTCGTGCCGCTCCCAAATCAACGCGTAATGAATCTAATACGCAGTTTCCTCCTTATCCTGCCAGCGACCACATCAGACACGGCAATAATCAGCGGAATGTGTGAGGCCCTTTCACCTGTCAAGTTTGTTGAAGTTGGGTGCACTGTTTGTGGACGGTTGGCGTTGCTAAGTGAATCTACTCCTAAGGCTGATGTCAATATCGACTGGAATCTTCTCCGTCGAGTCGATGTAACGCGCAAAGAACGTTCACATCCTGATTCTCCAATCACAGACTTGTTGGGGCCTGTTGTTGACGATGCTTGTTCTCATGTTTGCCTTGACTGTGAATTGAAGTTACACAAGAAAGTGATCCCGGCGAATGCTCTTGTGAATCATCTGTGGCTTGGTTCCGTTCCTTGGCAGTTGCGAGATTTGAAGTTTGCTGAACAAATGCTTATTGCAAAGGTCCGTCATAACAGGTGCGTCGTTTGAGTCGCTTCGGGGCGCGGTAAAATGATAGTGAATGCGATTATGTTTCCTTCGCCCATTGTGAAGGTTTACAACATCCTCCCTTTATCTCGCTCTGAAGTGAGCGAAATATTAGCGTTTGTCTTTCTAGGATCATCAAAACCCACTGAACAAGATTTTGAGAGGACACCTATGTTTGTTCGTCGTCGTAGTGTCCGGGACGCGTTAGAATGGTTGAAACTCAATCACAGTGACTATCATTCGCTCACGATCTCTGAGGAAAATCTCAACGACTTACCTGAGGCAGGGATTTATTGTGGAGTTGATTAGAAACAGACTGCGCAAGGCGAGTCTGATTTAGTTCCTGATGCAATGAGCGTCGATAATAACGGAGAAGAAGACGAAGGAACGTCCTTGGGGCCTTGTCCTTTTGCTGTGGCAGGTCTCACTGGACCACAGTTTGATAGGGCTGACATGCGCACGCTCAAGTCTAAAGCGTTAGCTCATCTTAAGTCTGGAGGTCAGACCCTTGGAGTCGGCAGGGGTGATGAACCTGAATCCACTTATAATAACGTCCAGTTGTATCCGCAGATGTTCCCTTGGCTTTTTCCGTACGGTAAAGGCGGAATTGGGCATCCTCAACACAAAAAAAAATTATCTGAAGAGTCCCATAAGAGACATTTACTTTTGTATCACGACAAACGCTTCCAAACCGACTTCTACTTTCCCATGGTCGCATTCAACGAGTCGCAGATTAAACGTGCCACAACTGCTAGTCATCTTTTGGTAGATCGACGTCGTTTGGAGCACGTCACTGCAAGGCTATCCGCGATCGACGAGAATGTTTTGACAGATTTGTCCAAGCGTTTGGAGGCTGGTGAGAATATCAAACATCGCACACCAGCGGAACAAGCTTGCTTTGATTTGCTCAAAGACCTCGATCTCGTTGGTGGTCAAGTACAAGGGTCTTTGGCAGAGAAGAAGAAGCAGCATAACGAAGTGTGGTCGCTTGTATCTTTCAAAGGTGCACCCACGTGGTTCATAACGTACGCTCCTGTAGACATTAATCATCCTCTTTGCCTATACTACGCGGACACGCGCATAGAATTTTGTCCTCAACTGCGGCCTGCAGACGTTCGGGTAAAATTGATTGGCCAAAACCCTGTCGCTGCAGCCAGATTCTTTCATTTTGTTACTGAGGCGTTTATTGAGCATGTTTTGGGAGTGGGTTCGGATCACAGAGGACTATACGGCGAAACTGACACTTATTATGGTAGCGTCGAGCAACAAGGTCGACTGGGGGGTCCCTTGCTCCGAACCATCATGATGGTTCGGGTTCCCACGCTGTTGGGGCAAGGACGAGGAGCGGCGGCATCGGTGGATTGGCTTTCTAAGCCTACACCATACTGTCTCCCTCGATGTCATGCTAGACGACCCCCCCAAGTCGCGTCGTCGACGAGAGCCACTGGTGGGAGTGTGCAGCGATGGGAATCAGATGGGCTGATGGGAAAGGCACAGCCACATCAAACGGCGTCGCGGTGCTTCGACACTACTACTTCGTCTCCCTTGTCCAGAATTCAGGCCGCACTCGATATATTTGAGGTCCGATATACTTGTAACACTATAATGGGTCTAGTAAGTAGGCAAATATATTCTAATTGAAATTATTCTTCCATCTCGACGTCTTCTTCCACGGCCCAATCCTCTCTCATCTCAGGAATTATCTGGATAGTATCCGGAACTGGCTGGGGTAATGGGAGAGACTCCTGGTTAATCTGGTACCATGCAAAAGCCTCTTTTAGTGCTGCCAGCTTGTCTGCCTTCAAACGATAGTTGCTGATCTTCAAAATGTTTGGTACGCCTCGGGCCTGATACGAGTTGAGCTGTTCGACAATCCTTGGAACTGTGAGGCCAGACATCTCTTCAAGCGATACGAGTGGCCGATTGAGGTTCTCCTGGAGCAGCTCAGCTTCCCTGCGAGCCTTGGCGACGGCTTTCTCCTTCTGCATCGCTGCTGTCCTAATGCGGAAGTCAACGATCTTTGCTCGCATCCTGGCCTCCTCGCCGCTCGCATCAATCCGTCTAGCCTCACGCATTACGAAGGCGTGGTCCTCCTGCGTAAAGACTGCGTCCACGAAATCTTGGGTATCGTTCCTTCGAAACATGGCTTGCGCGTTGTATTGATGCAATGTTAGGGTTGGCTTGCCCCGAACAGCAACGGTGTAGGCCCCGAGTCCGCCCTCATTGGCGTCGTTCGTTGAAGGCATCCATGCTAACTGTTTCTCCGTTGCAGAACAGCTGTCAATGAGCCCTCCCGGAGCAAATTCCGCAGAGAAACGCGTGAAGGTAACCAACGCGCCTCGAAAGAAGGCGGCAGTGACCGATCTAATGTGTGGTAGTGATGGAATGAGCTTGAAAACAGCTTCCATGGCGGCCGGATCGCTCCACGGCTTGCCGTCCAGTGTTGCAGTTTCGTGGGAGACGTTGAATCCGAAGACAAGATCCATGTCATCGAGTAATGATTTTAGATGATCTTGAACAGCGTGGTGAAGTGGACCGAGGTCAAGTAAATTTGTATTCTCCGTACCCGGCCCCCGAACTTGTTGCATGTACGGGTGAGTGATCAGAACCCGGTATAAAACCATTGCAGCTAATTCCGTGAGAGTGGGAATGTCGTCCAGAGCTGAGAGGAGATTTTTCTCGATGTTGGTAAGGGGGGTAATGTTTGGACCACTGAATAACGTCCAGAATTTCAAGTACTGCGGAAGGTAGGTGATCAGCTCTGCAGCAGCATCGCCGTGGCTTCCGAAGCGGGTATTGTTGGTGTCGGGGAATTTGTGATGCCGTTTCCCGAGCTTCTGCGTCATGAAGTCGACATGGCGGTCACCTTGTCCCTTCTTGGCCTTGTCTTTATTATTAAAAATTGCACCTGCAAGCGCACAGGCTTTGACGCCGCCACGGGTGGATGCCTCGAAGGCCCGGAACTCATCATCGGTGAGTACGGCATCCGGGGAGAAAGTGCGGTCGAAGACGTTCCGAAGGACAGCTGCGTTTGCCTTGTTTGCAAGGAGGATGGGACTGGTAGAATTCTGTTTCTTCCACTCTGCCATCATTTCCGCGTTGCCGCCTTTGAAACTATTGAGATCCTTATGCATGCAGCAACCACCCCAGATGAAAAGGTCCAACGTCCGGCGGTCCTCGGGAGACAGAACATCGTAGGCTTCCTTTCCCAGGGCTGCCACGATCTCTGCCATAAGCTGTGTGTCGCGTTCCGTTTGCTCTGCTGGCGACAGGGCATTCCACGCCTCTTCCCCTCCTGCCTCTGCGATCTTCTTTGCGTTCCAGGCAGTCAAGCAATGAACCAACTCCATGAACGACTTCCCTGCCAAAGCTGCCTCCCCGAGATCCTGTATAGCAGCCTCGACCTTTAGGTCCTTCACACCCATGGCCGTGCCTTTCTCGGCAGACGCATGGTCGCCGTTCATCCCTTTCAAAATTCGGAGGAATTGACGGACAGAGTATTTCTTGTCAAGCCGTCGTGCGAGGGGACTGCGATTAAACAGATCAATGAATTCATCCATCCGGGTTTTCCAGCTCTG
>JARJCV010000249.1:0-68452 GCA_029281435.1 Mycena haematopus
GGAGAAGCATGGGATTGCGGCGATGCAGAGGTACTACGAGGAGCATTATGATTTGAAGGAGGTGCTAGATGCGCAGGACCAGCTCGTGAGCACCGTGCGGGGAAAGGAGTACATCGACGTCTTCGCGGCGCCAGCCATCCAATCCCCAGTTGTTGCAACTCTTGCTAGATTTTGATATTTTTTCAAAAACATTTCACTGCGGCGTGTTAGCTGAAGTGCTCGAAGCCAGATTTTGCGGAGGTAGACCAAGAAATCTGGTGCGTTTGGTCTTGCGTTTGCCACAGTCTGCCAGTTGGCCGACTCACCCCATCGCTGTTTATCGCTGTGCAGCTTTCATTGGTGGGTATAGCATCGGCGGTGGCAAGATTAATTTATCTTATAGCCATTCGCATTGTGCGTGGCAAGAATCCCTGGCATGATTGCGTCTTTATCTGTTTTTCAACTCACCTGGCTGAGATACCTCAAGCTTGGGTTGGGGATGACAGCGAAACCCGTATCAGCGGCGCTGAAATGAGGGCTGATATGGTTGATTTCAGTGGAAAATATCTGTGTTGCTGAAATACAAATCGAAACTTTGCGCTTCAGTTCCCCCAAGCTCACATCAAAAAAAAAAATCAGAAAAAATACTATCAAGCCATACTATCAGGCCACATGTAACGACAGGAAATACGTAGGGTAGAACGAGCGAATACACCCAGTAATGGGTAGGTAGCAATGTCAACAACAGCGGAGGCAGTCCATCATCCACGACATATAATTAATGTTCCTCTTTTGCTCCTCACATTACACGACAACCACACCACGTCATACGCTCGTTGGAGCAGGGGCAGCGGGTGCGCTTAGAGCAGCGCCGCCGCAGCCACCGCCGCACCGACGAGCGCGACGGCGGTCATCCCGACGCGCGTCGACACGGTTGCGACGTTGGTCTTGGCGGGGGCCGAGCCCGAGCCTGTGCCGCTCGGGGAGCCGGTTTGGCTGACGCCGACGTTAGAGGCGCTTCCCTGTGGGGAGGAAGGGGGATTAGTTGGTGGTTATGAGGGAAGAAGGAAGAGAAGAGAAGTACAAGTGGGAGGAAGGAGGAAGGAAGTAGGATGGGAATGGAAGACGCCTTGGCTTCGGACGACGACGGGGGAATTGAAAATTGAGTGAGAGCATCCTTTAGCCTTAAACGCACACTCCCGGTCCCGGTGCTGCCCTCATCATACACGTACACGACATAGACGCAGACGCCGCGCCGCCGACATTCGCCGGGACAGCAGCGCATCGGCGTGGATCCCCGCCGTCGCCCGCGCTGCTCTGCTTGTGTATCGAATACTCTGCATAACAAGCGCGCGGGTAGCTCTAAGGCTGTGCATGCGCTCCGCTGGTGCCCTTGTCACACGACGTAGACGCCGATACCCACCGTAGCAGCGCATCATCCCCCGTCGTCGCCCAACACCCCCCGCGCTGCTCCGCACCACAGCAGACCCGCACGACCCCGCTCGCCAGCTATCACACGGTATCACACCCTCGCCACACCACACACGAGCCGCGGCGACCACCCCTGGTAACATATACTCTGCGTGACGAGCTTGCGGGTGGTTCCCCACGCCACAGCAGACCCGAGGTCCAGCTGCGAAGGGCACGGCACGGCACACTTAGTCCACATCCTCGCCACACTATACGTGAGCCGCGACGGCGCCTTCTCCACTCGATCTTTGTATCGAATACTCGGCGTAACGAGCGTGCAGGTGGCGCGCCACCACTCTCTTTCTCCACGCCGCCGCAGGCCCCGCACGACCCCGCTCGTAGCTACGAAGCGCACGGCACACTGTACCGCATCCTCGCCACACCATCCGCCACGGAGGACGACGCGACACCTTCGCTCGATATGACGACCACCGCTCGTCACAATACTCCGCGTACAGAGAGTATAGATGGCGCGTCGCCACTCTCTTTCTCCACGCCACAGCATGACCCGACCTCGTCCCTGCTCGCCAGCTGCGAAGCGCACGGCACACGGTACCACATCGTCGCCACACCATACACACCGCCGTCGCACGACGCGGAGGACGACGCGACACCGTCTCCGCTCGATATGGTCGGAGAACGCGCACGCGAGCCGTGACGGCGCTTTCTCCGCTCATATGACAATCACCGCTCACCCGAAGACCACGAAACGGGCTTCGGCTTCAAAACCCACGCAAGCGCCTCGAAACCCCCAAAACGCCCCGAAACTACGCCAATGCCTCGAAATCCACGCAAATCGCTTTAAACCACAAAACGCCTCGAAAGACCCAAAACAAAACCAAAAAAGGAAAGCAGAAAGACACACCTTCGACACCGTCGCACTCGCCTGGTCCACGGGTGTCGCACTCGACGCGGGGTAGCCCGCCGTGAGCGCCTTGATCTCGAAGGGAGCCGAGGTGGCGTAGACCTGTGTGCGAGCGGAGTGAGCAACCCGAATTATACGAATGGGGCGAGCACGGGTAGGGTGTGTAAGAGTAGAGCGGAGGGAGTACGAGTATGGAGGAATGAGAGTAGGTATGGGTGCACAAGAAAGAAGGGAGAAAGGGAGGGAGGAGTGTGGTCTGTGGAAAGAAGGGGAGACGTCGACATGCCGTCGCTTCGCCTCGGGATAGGCAAGGCGGAGTGCAGGACCAGCAAGCAAGCCGCGGCAAAAGGGGTGGGCGGGCGTCTCGCGTCCTATTTCCCGTTCTCGGCAATGACGCCGCCACACAGACGACCAGCTCCCCGACTTCCACGAGATACATCCACCGCTGGGCCTATCCGATCCACTGAAAGCGTATCTCGGACTCCCATGAATCACACCCCCTCGACGGGCTGCCACCTTTCCAAGCCTCCGTGCCTTCATATCAGGGATTGCAAGGCAGTCATATGCCATATTGCCCAAACACACCGCCCGCCGCCTCGCAGACACCACGCCAGACTTCCTCGAAGCCCGCCAAAAGCAAAAAGAAATCGCAAAAAAAGGGAAAAAAGAACCCAACGCACATTCGTAGCATTCGACGGGTCCGTCATGACGATGGTGTACCCCGTACCGATGGGCATGGTGACGAGGTCGGCGGTGACGAGGAGGGCGCAGTTGAAGTTCTGCTCGATGGCGATGCTAGAATGGGATTATAGGGTTAGCGGACGTAAAAGGAACAAGGGATGGGTAGGGATAATCCGGGACTCCATAGAGCAGGACCGAGAGGAAGGGTGGACGCACAGCGGAGTGATAGCACTAATCAGCGTGGTGTCGCTGTTGTTGATCCTGTATTGTCAAGTTGCTCAGAGCTCTAGTCTCGGAAGAACGACAAACATAATGAATAGCTCACCAGACGGTAAAATCGGTGAAGGTACTCTCGCCGCAGGTCCAGATGATGTTGTTGGGCTGGGCGGCGACTGAAACAGGCAAGTCAGTATACCGATGAGAGTGAATGAAACGAAAAAAAATTGAAGAATGAGAATTCTGCAACATCGTCTAGGCAGACAAGGGCACAAGAGCGTAGATGTTAAGCTCCGCCGTCAAGGCCATTTCTGCCCAACTAGCACCGTTCCGGAAAAGCCTCTAAAAATCAGACGCCTCCCGTAATAGTAGCCGCAGAGACGCCCGCATAGCCAGCAGATCCACAGACGCTCTCCTCCCCAAATTCCAAAAAGCAGATCCATATAATGCGAAAATACGACACGCACGCCACCACAAGTTGGGCCCTCCTGGGACTAGGAGCGAGAGCCCGCCAGAGGAGGTTTGGGCATATGTGGCACCCACGAGGGCGAGCGTTGCGAGGGTGAGCTTTGTGAGCGAGAACATCTTTCTTTTTCTTGGATTTTGGGGCGGAAAGGGAGGATTTCTGGGTCGGACGAGGGGAACGTGGGGAGGTGGAAGGCAAAAGCCGGGGAAATGCCGAATGAGTCACGTGCTGCTTCGGTGCTTTGAGCCCGATGGCGGTGGGCTAAAATAAAGAAAATAACTCGCAATAAAAGTGTGGCAACTTGCCGATTTAACAATTTAACAACGTAATATTCGTCTACGTATGTAATACTTAGGTACGGGTACCTCGACGAACCAAAAGAAAGAGGGGAATTAAAGAGTTATATGGTAGATCATCAATGCCCCGATACCACCAGCATGTTACAGCAATTTCAATCGGGCAGTTTTTCCCCTTCAAAAATTTCGAGTTCAAGGAATGATTTATTTCAAAATTTTCTCTGTTTTCAAAATTGGTACCATGGCCCGTTATACAACGCAACATAGTAGCTCTGAAACATGCCAATTTGGGTGCTGGAATTTAATGAAGATTCTTTATGATTTACACACGGCTGTTTTTAGTTGTACAATGATGAATTGCATTCATCCCATCTATCATGCCTCGAGAATTACATGTTCTGCACCACAAGCTGGCGAGAAATGTGTGAGGATTTCGAGATTAGGGGTCTCGGGCTGAAACGGGCCGGAATCACGTGCATTTCAAACTCCGCTGGTAACCAGATACTGGTCGCCATCACACGCGATGGACTGCACCGGCTGGTATTAGTTGCGCCAGCCATCATGCAGCTCCTCAAGAGTTTGGCCGCCGTACTGGCGGCCAACGCCACCCTCCCCTTAACACCCTCCCAAATCTACAACGTCGTATACACAGTGCCCGAAGGCCAAAACCTAGTCCAATTCTCCGGTTTCATGCGCGTGCCCCACCTCCCACACGCAGGGTACTACTACCTCTGGCCGGGCCTTTTCCTGCCCGACTACGGCGGCGTCCTCCAGCCGGTGCTCTCCGGCGGCACCGGCCAGTGGTCGATCAACAGTACGTGGTACTACGCCATCACACAGGACCCGCGGGGCAGCAGGACGTGCAGTACGTCGCGTTTGGGGTGGACGAGGGCGACGACGTGTGGTTCAATATGCAGAAGAACGACACCTGGAGCATCACGTTGAGTGTCCCTGGGACCAACAAGACGTCGACGAATTCGTTTCCGATGATAGGTGCGTCGTTGCGCGAGGGTTCGCTTTTGGCGATTATTATAACGTACGGACCCGCAGCGCCTGCGAAAGCAGACAACATCCCCTACGCGGTCTTTGAAATTGAGCTCTGGGGCCAGGTCTGGGATTTCGGTCCCCTCACGTTCACCAACATCACCCTCGTGCGTCCCTGATGTGCTAATAACGACATTGCTCATACGAAGCTAGGTCTCCAACGGCACCTCCAGCTTGTCCAGCTCTTCCGGCTCCTGGTGCAGCGACAAGCCATCTTCCAGCGAGACCGCTTTCCAGGCGAGCGGCGCCACTTCGACTGTGAGCAGCGGGCAAGTTACGTGCAACATCCAGTCCTTGGTTTTGCAGCAGCCGGGTGGAAATGCGACCGCCGCCCCGAATGATACCCCCGCCCAGAGCAAAAGCACGAGCCAGAGGAGTGCGCCGTTCGTTTGGTTTTCGTGTATCGTGTTGTCCGTCGGTATGCTGCTACACGATGTACTCTGACTTTGAGGCGGAATTAAATTATTTCTATTTGGGCGGTTGCTCACTTATTTCTGGAACATTTCACTGTAGTTGAAAGAAGTGCTCGAAGCAGTCTGCGACTTGGCCGACTTGGCCCATCGCTTTGCCGTTTGCATTGGCCGAAACGATATACATTTCACTCACGGTGGTACATTAGTACAGCATCCACAAAATTACGAGTACTTATGTAATCGTTCTTAATAATCGTGGAGGGCCATTTTTCGACCTCTGCTCTTAACGGTCGCTTTTTATGAATGTATGAAATTTTAGTGGCTGTCCCTAAAATGGCTACGATTTTGTGATCGTTTAAAATTTTTCATTAGCCGGAACATCTTTGATCCTAAAAATCACAAACGCGATGTGATAAAATAGTTGCGGTCCTGGGAAAATCTTATGTAACAGAATTCACTTTTGCTCTCTCCGTTCCTGCTTGCATTATCATGACTTGAATTATATGTGTTTTTGTTCACAGTGCCCTAAACTACCGACCTATGCAAGGCCGCTCCACCTTACTTTGGCAGGTGGTTGTGCAAGCAAAATCGGCACATTGTTTGGCAAGCTTTTGATCACGGGGAGTCTCGGCATGTTCGGCACTTACAGAAGTACTCGTAAACGCCATGCGCAGCAATGGCCCATACCCCCATGTCAATCTATCTGAGTAACTCAACCATTCGCAATGAGCGTCTCGAGAACTTTGTCCAAGGTGACGCTTGGATTAATGGCTACCTCTGTTAAGTAAGGCTCAGCACCGATCTTGGCATGGACGAGGCTCATCGCGTCTTTATTTTTCCAACTCACCTCGACGTTGTCCTCCCACATCGACCCTGCTCCCACATCGACCCTGCCCAGGAGCACCGGTTTCGAGCCATGATATCAAGTACATATATACAGCTATACATACACTTCTTTCCAACAATTACGGCATTAAATACTTTACTTTCCCGTTCGCGCCATGCAATAAATATCAATCACCGGGCCCGCCGAGGCCTCTGAATCTCGATATCAATTCCCTCCAGCCTATGCGGCGTCCCTCGAGGATGTGAATCCTCATGCTCATCAACCACATCGACGACCGCCTCTTGCGGAGCGCCATACCCAAAGTGCCAAGGCCCGGCGCAGGCGCGCCGAAACTCAACCGGGCTGAGGGTGGTCCCGAGCTCGAGTTCGAGGTGCGAGACGGCGCCGCCGCGCCCCGCATCGGACGTTTGGTGCAGATTGAGCATGAGCCGCGCCATTAGTGTCACCGACACGCTGTTGTTTAAGATTCGAGTTCAAAAAAAATTAGCTTGGGTTGGGTGGAGTTACACACCAGCTTGCGAACGTGGAGAGCGATCCGCTGAGGAGGGGCTATGACACGCATGAGTAGATGTCTCCACGTATATGTAGACATACTAGCTTACCCCGCCGATCTAAGAACGCGATCGCAACAAGTCAGCGCGGACCATCGAGCGGAGAGGCCAAGCACACACATAAAATGTAATGATGTTGGACAGATTCGCTAGCGTCATCGCACTGAAGCAACAAATTATCCGTCAACTCCTCACCATGACGGGATCCAGTAGGTGACTCACGCATAATACATGGCGCCTGCCCGATATCAATACAGCTCAAAGGAAATAAATAGTAGAAAACAAGACGCACCATCCCGCAGCACGAGCGCGTGAATGGGAAGATAACTGGCCTCCGAACCTGGTTGCCGCCAGGTTGAAAACGTTTTGAAGAGAGTGAGTCCGAAACACAGTGAATCGAACACGAAAAGCGCCAACCATGCCCCGGCCAGGCCTACACTTCGTTGAATACGGTGAACACACAATTGGGGTGGTTAACGCACGGTAGTTACTGGATTGTAAGAAATATGATTATTAGCCAGTGATGGAGAGACTTATGGACGTACCTTGAGTTGGGCACGCTACTGTGACATCCGGGAAATCCGAGCACGAGAGTTGACTGTTGGCCCTTCACCGACCACTGAAATAAATGATTTGATCTTAGCTTCGGCGCTGAAGAGGGCAGTGAGGGGAACAAATACGAACAAAAATGACGGCGAGAAGTGGGAGCGAGATGACGAGCAAAACCGCAAGAAGACGGAGGTTGCGGCCGTAGAGGGCGTGGATGCGCACCAGCATCACAACTGCGAACAAAAATATCAGGCACACACGTTCCCAATCGCATCCATCCAGACTGACGAGAAACGATGAGCTGGGTCTCAACGAGCACTATTTGATGGCCCGTATGATATGCATGACACCTATTAATCAGAGAGTATTTTCAGCCAGAGCCAGAACACGCTTTGGGTGGTTCAAACAGACCACTGGGGATTACATCAGTGCCGAACTAAAAAATTTGGATGGGGAGCGTACTTGCGGAGGAATGTTAAAGAACGTGAAGATTGTGACGGGGATGTTACCCAGAATCCCGGAATACCGCACCGCGAAAAACCAGTACGCGCTGGCTGAACGCGCACGTTTCCACATGAAGCCGATCTCGTTGTCTGCGGGAACCGGGTCGTCAGATTGTGATGAGCGAAGTGGAAAGGGGACGAAGGACCAAGTGTGACGAGCCAGTCCCAGTACATTAGCGCTGAAAAACCGTTAGCATGAGGCGGGAGCGGGTGGACGGATGGAGTACATATGCTGAGGAGTTGGAGGCAATCATGGATCCGACTATGCAAGGCGTGTTAGTTCTGCAGAGGAAGAGAGGCAGAAGGCCTCTCAACAAACATTTCTGAGGCTACATCGACCATGAACTTGCAAGGACACGGTGGAGGAGAGAGAGGTGGGTGAAGGCGCTAGGCTTCTAGTTTGATCGGCGATTCGGGATGTTTCAGAATGACGGATCGTGCGCTGTCCTGGTCCAGCGACGATCGCTGAAACATCAGCGTCACCTGATGTCGACGCGGTGCATGAAAGAACCAAATAAGGGAAAACTTGGAAGCAACGCGTGTTGCTTCGCGCATGTTGCTACATATACTGGCATTTCCCCTCCACACAGCGGCATGCAAATGTCATTTACACTGGGTATCCAGGTAACAATGTTCATATTCAGAACAATCAGGCTATGCTAGCGAGGTACAAGCTCAACTGCCATCAGTCAAGGACTAATCCTGGCGATAGTTGGTCAAATTTCATGCTTAAAATACATGAGTGCCTTTACTTATGTAAATAGTCAAATATCGAGGGGTGCTGGTACAATTTGTTGTGGGAGTTTCGTTTGCGCACTTACTGAGAACTTGAACGGTAGTCTTATGAATCTTGTTTTGTTGTTAACACATACTGTACCATTTCGACCAGTGTTCAGTAACGCGTACGCCGACTTTTTTGATGTGTGCAAAATCACCTTAATTCAAAAGGAAATTTATCGGCATCCGGACATCGAAAATCCAAATGATGAACTGTCGAAATGGTACATAAACTCGTTCTCGTCACCCTTGACTGCAGAAGCTCAGAGGCTTTGATCGTTTACCGCAGTCGAGAAGTTGATCTGCTGGACCTGAGGTGTCTGCAATGGAAAAATATTTGGCCTGAATTTATAAAACATCACAGAAACCAAGTTGAACCCTACAGAAACAAGGGCTTACAAATTACAACCATCGTTTTTCCGGAGAGAAGGAAAAGAAAGATCTTGATTCATTCGCGCCGTCTCACTGGCGCCGCGGGGTTTGAATTCGACCGTGGACGGACCGTGATATCCGAGTGCGTGCGCATTGCGGCGTCACGCCACTGATTCCCCTTCCTTCCTTTCGAGGTGAGGCCTAAGTTTCTCGTAGACAGGCGCTCTATACACGTTCGTACCTCAAGTAGGTGAGGCTTGTGTTCGGTCGATTTAGTCTTACCGCTAGACCGTCTTCAAGTTAACTATGTCTACATATAACGGGGTCAGTCTACCGTCTAACCTTCGTCTACTGGGATACCCAGATCCTCTGTCTACTGGGGTGGGAACGCCCCTGGTTACAGCAGCAGTGCTCAGCGGCAGCTAATAACGTCTTTCTGAACAGATTTCTCGATGCTCCTACAGCATGGACTGCGGTAATGGCTATATTAGCTGCTCCGCACGCACGCTACACTGCACGTCTGTCTCCTCAACCAATCAGCCACTGGCGCCTCCGGACTCGTTAAATACACCGTTGACGCAGACTCTATAAACCTCTTGTTTGGACCCTTGCAAGCCCGGACCGATCATCCCTCAATACTGGGACATTTCTGGTGCCGAGATTCACCGCACTTCTTACTGACGCTGGCCGGCGTCAGACTTATTCAGAAACACTATCCAGCCTCCAGGGTACTGACCTCCACGATGCTATTCTGGACCTACGATCCGGTCAGCCTTTCAATCTCCGTTCAAGAGGTTAGTCTCTCGTATGTTTTACACTTCCCACCGCCATCGCGCTTCGCCCTTACCCATGGGGATTGAACCTCCGCAGATTTTCGAACCCCCGCTCGAACCTGATCCGCCGCCTTTCGAAGAGAGTGTACCACCATATTTCCGGTTCGTAGGTTGCGCATTCGTTTTCTTACTAATTCCGGCAAAGGGCCTCGACTGCATTTTTCGCAAACTCACACAACTTCGTCATTTCGGGGGGACACTTCAGCATTATCCATCAACAGCCTGACCTTCCTCCCAGTACAGTGGTGCCGATCCAATTCAGAGCATACCCTGACGTCCTTGTACCGACAGATTTTCGGGACATTCCAGCAGGAGATCTCATTTTGAAGGATTTACGGTTGGGCCACTGCGGTGCGGTCACTCTCCGTCGCCAAGTCCACCCGCAGTGGTGCGGCGAATGTACTCTGCTGCAGTCTATGGCAGCTCTTCGCCAATGACCGTTGCCGTATACGACGGGCTGAATGCAAGAGAGGTTCGAAAATACGTCTCTCGGACCATTATGACCACTCATTGCCCACCAGAGTTGGATGGAGGCTATATCAAGATATTCGCATTTACGGTCTGACCTTCGCCTTCATTGTTCTGCATATAGATTGAATGCTCTGTCTGGTGCACCAGACACCCAAACGTGTTGCAACTTTTTGGAACAACGATGTCCGCCGAATACTATACGCCATATTCCATGATGGTCCGTCCATTATCACATTCTGGGTTTTGTCGCTGAATCAATATCAGACTTTGTTTCGGCCCACAAACTACTTCAGGAGAGATCCAAGTCCGCATTGTGGACATTTTATTTTCAGCGTTTCCTTGTATGTATGCCGACTTGAAACCGTCAACTGGTGCTGCGATGACTGACTTCTCCTAGCGCGCCGGGTTCCGCGTTTGTTCTTCTGGTTTCTGATGAGGTTTTTTTGAATAACGACTCATTACAGGATGCTGCATCCTATATTTCATCTGCACTAGGAGGGCAATGGGTGGTAATTTCAATCTTTAGCTCATTATCCATACTCTGAACCTCAACCAACAGAGCTCAGAAGAGTGTACAATATGGATCCGCGCATCGACGGGGAAAATATGCCTGGAGCTTACACCAGGATACCAAATCCTCTCCCCTCCATATTTCATTGAACGCGGTGTGTATCAGCATGACGAAATTTTCGACGATTCGGTCAAGCTTGAAGTTGCTGATCTGATCGCTTCAATATCCTTTCCGCAATACTATAGTGCTTTTTGCGAGGATCCACCAACCGCTACCTTATCGGAATTGCCGGCATCTGTCTCGCTGGGTTCGATTCTCGACCTCGGCCTCTTAGCTACAGACTCCGATACTGTCATTGCACGTCTTCCCGTCGGACCAGTGCGAGGTTGGCGATACCGACATTGGTATCCCAAATTATATCCCAAATCCGAAGACGGAGGAGAATCCGAGTCTGTTTTCTTTCCCTGTCGTGTAAAACGTGCTTTCTTATTTCTCGATTCCACAGTTGGACTTGGGCTGAACTTTCGAACTATGCTGTTGTTGACAATCAATGGGCATGGCAAGTACCCACTCAAATTCTTGAAAGTGCGAACTGAACGACTTCCGCAGCATCCACTCTGGAAGCGTTGCGGAGACGTACTACTACAATGCGGATCTCGAACAGGAGGGTCTTCATTCCTGGCTCGCTCAAGCTAACCACATTTTCAACAAGTTAAATATCAACGACCGATGCGAGAAATCTGGTGAGTCACTGGAAAGCATCAGCTCAACATCTTGATAACACATACCGTAGCCGTTGTCGTCAGAATCACCATAAAAGTAACGCTCGAGGGAAGCATCGCAGGCCTGCCTCTCGGTTTCCTCTTTCTCTATTGTCCCTCTCCACTCCACTCGACCCCGGCAAAAGTTCGAAATTCGATTGCGTATTGGGCGCTAGACCGCACGGGCCAACAGCGTTTAAGCGCTGAGGACGCTCTCGAACTCGGATTCCCGCCAGTCAAAGCTGAAATCGAAGTTCATGTCAAATCTTGGAACACCGCGACGTACTTGATTCTCCGCCAATTCCACGAGGGCAAAGGGTTCGATCCTGATGGGGAAGAAATTGCGAGGCATCTGGGCCTTGCACCCGTCTCTTTAACCGCCCCTCCATCTTCATCTGTTACTCCGTTTACAATTGGTGCGCAATCTTACAATCGTGCAGTGCGATGAAGGCGAGGCTAAAAGGTGTTGATTCCAGCAGTGCAGCTTCCAGAGTCCGACAAAACCCTCCCTAAAGAGTCTGAAGACCGCGGTAAGGTCCGAGCCTTGACAGACATCTGTGTAACTCATCTGTGTTCTCGAGTGTGTGAAGAGATGCAAGCTGAAGGGAGTGAAGCAGAGAAGGCGTCCGGAATGTTTCCACGACGCCAAGCAGCCGTCTTGTCACTGCAATGCGGTTTCATCGTTTCGGTATCACTGGCAGTGGCCAGTCTTTGGTATTTTTGGGACTGATCGCCTAGATATTATCAGAACTTCTTACTTCCTAGTACCTACCATTATCCTACCCCCAACGAGAAACGGATATAAGTACGGCGATACCGTGGGGATCTGTAAGCCAGTCCAGCCTCAAATACGAGATTCCCTAGCTCAAAGGTGCTCAGTCTCTGCGGGTTCAATTCATTCCCATAGTAAGCGCCAAGGGGTCACTCAAGGATCGCGCGTTGCAATCGCTCAACATCTTCTATTTACAGAATTGCATAAAGCTTTTTGTCTCTGCCCCAGATTGATTGTAACCGACGGGCAAGCGGCGCTAGACAAGCTGAATGTGAGATGGGTTTACATAAGTTTATGTAAATGGAAGTCTGGTTGGTGTGCTTACCCTTCTAAGTCTGGCCCAAGCAGTGCCCAAAAATACTCACGGATGCAGCCGCAATTGAAGCTGACGGGAATACTTGCTTGCACACGGGAACCAGGCGCGATCGTAACAAATCACTTACGAAAAGATGGAAGCAACGTTACTTAGGTAAAATTCTGAACTAAAATCATCACAGGAATGCTGAACGAATAGGAATATGGTGAAACGAGGAGAATATTAGTTGGAGGTCGTGTCGCACAAAGTGTCTGAAAAGTATCTGTCTTCGCAAGAGACCTACGTAAGGTAATCATTGGTAGAAACCCGCATAATCACGTCCCCTCCCGCTTCTCAGGCGGGAGTGGGCACCGTTTTAGCCAGTTTACTGCGACATGCATATTAAATTCGTGCAAAAAAAAAAGACTGTGGCCACTCCTCACTGATTAGCCTTTGTGTTTCCGCGCCTGATTGTTTGGAGAGATCGCGACGTTCGGTGCTTCGCCTGATGTTGCCCGCACGCGTTACACAGAGAATAACCAGGGATGTCTGGGTGTGTCCGCCATTGTTTTGTGCGATCCACTCCGCAGTCGCGGCATCGGCGCTTCGTTACACCGGTGGTATGTACGATAGCACCAGTGTGTGGTGTCTGAGATACAAACTGCTGGTGTTCAGCAGGAGGAAGAGGACTTCCAGGCTCGATTGGCCACTCAGCGAGATGGGGCGAAGTCCCACGCTGCAGTGTCAATGCAGGAGAGCTGTCGAAGTGGGGGAAGGGATTCTTGACGGTTGAGCGACTGAGCCAGCAGTGGCCATATCGCACAATGGGCCTCTGAAGAGTAGGGCCTCGTGTCCGCTAGTGGCAGAAAATTCGCACTGTAGTCGGATTGGTCGATTCCATTGAGATCGCTTGGTGTTGCAATCGAGGTCAGCGAAGTCGGCAATTCGTCGAGGTTTAGTGTCCTCTGGGGGTATTTGATGGCACCCGTGGGGCAGGACGAAAGACGCGTGAGACAGACTCCTCCGCGAGGTTTCGGAGCCGCTCCCAGTCGACGACAGCAAGCAGCTTATCCGGGGCAAGAAAACCGTTGCTCAACAACAGTATAAGAAGAGAGACGGATTTGTCGGCGGATTTGTCGAGTTGGCTGCGTCCCTGGAGCTCGACCAACTGTAAAAAAGCAGCACTGACAGCGTCGACGCCATTCGGGAGAGCGTCACCGGACGCGAGACAGGCGCTTTCCACCATGACCCGTGGCACATGGGGCTGTGCTTGTATCCGGAAGAGCGGACGCGCAGCTCCCCGCGGCACCGATGGCATTCGGGGACCATATCGGTGCGGACTGGTCCAGCTGCAGCGGGTGTATAACTGGTATGTACCTGATGGAGGGGGGGTGAGTACAGTTGAATAGCCATAGCCAAAGTCGCAAGGGACGTCATCCCCGTCGAACAAGTGGTCGACGAGGTTATGCTGCGACGAGGACTTTGGTGGCGGGGAATAAGATTCCATGGCTGTGTGTGTGACGCATGATATGAAAGGAACGAAGTCATACGGTAGAGGGTAGACGAGACGAAGACGAAAGACGACATCAGAGACGAGAAGAAGACGAGATTGATCGTACGTTTCTTGATAACATTGCGGATTGATCGCATCACAGCATTGCCGTGGCGATTGGCCGCGGAAGTAAATATTGAAAGCAAAATTTTAGTGCTGGCCAAAATACGATATGAATACGGAAATTCCGTATCATACTCATATCCGTATCATATCCACCACCGTGACCCGTAGCGTATCTGTAGCGTATCATATTTGTATTGAGGCTTTGATACAAATATGATATGAATATATTCAGATATATTCTATAATTTCTATTTCTCGTTAATTTTGATTAAATCCGTGAAGTTCACGCCCGCCGCCAGCCCGGGCCTCAACCACTCCTTTGTGACAATATCTACTGACGCTGTTTCTGCCATCATGGACGACCGAGCATCGGACAACATATGTTACAAGCTTGAGGACAGGCGCTCGACGGAGATGCTGACATCAGGAATGGCGAGAATATCTCGTGCAACGTGCCCCATGTATTTCAATGTACCCGCATTCTCCTGGCAGAGAGAAACAATACAATGTTCTCAGGATAACAAAAGAAAAGACACCTTCCACCATTTGAAAGGGTCATCGAAGTCGCGTGCAACAGGAGAAATGTTGCCGCAATACAATTCATCCTTGCCGTTGATGGCCGTGGTGATTGTAGATGACGCCGATGAAGCCGGCGTGGCTTACAGGGCCATGGCCATCCCAAACTTAGGACCGGTACTCGCGTGGGAGAGGTGCCTTGGTGATCCGTTGGCTGAAGTTGCCGGTGACGATTGCCGCTGGAATTGTCCGTGAGCACTGATGGCCGAACCTTCCGTATCTAAATATATTTGAATACACTGAACTCATATCGAATTATATTCATATCATATCATAGTCGTATTCATCCGTATTCATATTCATGGGCCGGTCGCAGGCCGTATCATATCGGGCGTATCGGAATATACTCAAAATTAAATTTTTCGTATCATATTTTTGGCCAGCACTAAAGCAAATTGTCGTATACGGTATAATACGGTTACGGTTCAGGCAGCCTACTAATATTGTCTAGCTCTATCGCTCTACCGCATACTCGGCGCGGCCGCTCTGTTCATGGCAAGAAGAATTATACAACGCGTTAACAACAAAACGACACCGTATTTGGCATTGGCGCTGTATCAAATCCCCGTAAGTACTCCCATCTAGGGAATCGCAAGGAGTATACAGTCAATATGAACAAAGTACATGATCTCTGCGAACCAGCGAACCCTTCAAAAGAAAAATAACGCTAAAGAGGGACGGATGCAGGTGTGAACAAAGAATGAATAGCGGTGAGAAGGACATGGAAGAGGAGACCGTCGATGGGGTTTTCGACAGTCCTATTCCGGCGAGCATGTCAGTGGTGTACCACGAGAAAAAACTAGCCACGTACGCATTATTCCAAGCCTCTTTTCTTTTTTTGTGTTCATTGTGTGCCTTTTGCCCGCATTTGTTGCACAGCTGCTGCTTGGAAGATCCTGTGGGGGATTCTGGTTCCCGCCTCCATTGGGGTGACTCCCTGCAGTTGCACTTGGCGCAGCGACCACGCTTCCAATTTCGCCCTTTCGAACCCCTGCCCACGTTGGCATCGGACGGCGGTGGGAAAGGCTGTGCAGTCGTGGCGCTGTCCGGCAAGGTTGCAGGCTGGTATAACTGCAGATAGATGTCTTGGGGGATGCCGACACGGGCTGCCTGAAGGTCTGTTGATACGCATCATGCCCGGGTCCACAGTACGAGTCGAGCGAAGCAGAAGAGACGACGGGCGAGGTAGGGAAGGCCACGGACGATGTATCGCGAACGTGAGGTGTGGGCACCGCATTGTTGAAGAAGGGGGAATGCTGGTAGCTCGAATTGTGCGGGAGGACAGTTGTTAAAGACCTGAAAAACTCGTCGACATCAAAGTCCGGCTGAGGGTGGGATATGTCCACGGAGGGGAGCATCCCCGCACCGTGACTGTTACCGACCCCGTCGGCGTGAGTAGCAGGGATCGGCGAGAAGCGCGGATGCGCGAGGGCGGGGCGGGTGCGAATGAGCATATATAGATCTTCCAGAGAAAGCAGTCCGCGGTTCAGCAGCCTTGCGACTTCGATGAAGGCGACGCGCTCGTCTTCAGTCCAGGAGCTCGCCAACCACAATATTTCATGGTAACGCGTGTCGAGACGCGGGTCGGTACCGTCCTCATTCCCAGGCCTAGCCCTGGGGCTCATTATGTTCATGAGAGGATTGTTTGAGGCAGGCAACGACTGCGTCGCCGTCGGCGGGTCGTGGAGATTACGAGCGTATGTGGATCCGGATGTGAGAGAGAGAGATGTATCGTTAGGGGAAGGGACAAAGGGAGTGGAATGAGCGTTGGGCGGTCGAACGTCGGTCCCGTTGGGCGGGTCATCGGGGGTACCACCACCACTGGCACCTGGAGGCGCCAGTCCCGCATTGGTGGCAGGTCCTGGATCTGGGTCGATGAACTCAGATCAGCGAGATCGCCATAGGTCGGCGGCACCAGAGGCTAACCATTTCTACCGCCGACCGTCTCTGGGTACTGAGGATGGATGTTCGATGAGCCCAAATAATCAGAGTTGAACTGAGGATTTAGCCATCAGTAAGCGTATTGAGTGGAATGGGCGTGTGGCCCGCTCGCTGCTTACCATCATGGCGGAGGGGAAAAAACAGGAACGATGTGGTAGAAGATAAGAAAAAACGCGAATTTATGGTGCGGTAGAGACGAAGACGGTAGACCATCAAGCGACTGATGTCAGCAGAGACGAAAGTCATATTTGGCCGAGCCGTTGAACATGGCGGACGCCAAAGGCATTTCGCCAGTGGGTCCTCCCCGTCGCACGAGAATCGTAACGCTGCGATTCCCAAGCGCAGCAGGACTACCCCGGCAGCCTACGGAAGGTTGCTCGTGGTGTATTATTTCCTCGCAGAACTTGTGCCGATTGCACGTCTCGCTGCAACAGTCGGGCATGGAGAGATGGGTGGGGATCAGGGAGGGGGGAACTCTGACATCTCCGCGCATAAATACGAAGAGGAGGCTGTTCAACCAATTTAGCGAGAGTAAAAAAAACCAAGACATCGGCATTAGCTAACTGTTCTCGAAAACCCCTTGTGAAAATTTGAAGCCCGCAATCCGGTGAAAGGCGGAGATTTGTTGACAAGGGTGCCATGAACATCCGGAATCCAGCCTGAAATACCGCAGCCGAGCAGCAAAGTTTGACGGCCTTGCGCTTCGATTCAATCAGAAGTATCGGCATCAAGAAACGGCAACAGCATAGCGCCCCCAATCAATCAGTGAATGAATGGCCACAAAAAGGGAACAAGACTGTACCAAGTGTCGCCAGAAATAAATATATCACGGCAATAGAGTGCCCGCGTGGCGTCAGATATGGTACCGCTTGACGAGTAGACGGGACCCTTGACTTTTTGTTTACGGAGGTAGGTGCCATTGAGACCAAAATTATGGTCTCGATAGGTGCGATGCCTCTGTAGCACCCATTACTGGTTTCAGTACGTTTGGACCTCATCTGTGAAGCGCGTTGGCAGGGCAGGGCGAGACATCTAAAAAGTCTCACCCGTTCGATGTCGCTCGTCATTCCACTGTCAATCAACTGCCAAGCCACAGTTGAAAGTTGAGCTGTGATAAAATAGTGTGATCAGTCAAAATGAACCAACTAGCCTATGAGTCCCAGTAGGTCCCAGTCCACCAAGCGTGTGAAACAGTTTGTAAACAGAGGCCGTCTGTGAGCTCGCATTCTGTTGATACGGACGGAATTACGGGCGGCTGCAAGTCCTACACGCATCACAGACTTCAGAAGAGCTTCGTTCGAGCTGAAATTTCATAGAGCAGAAGGGTTTGAGGTGGTGCGGATAGTGTGCATTCGCGACGACTCTCGAATTCCAGAAGGTTGATGTTCGGCGTAGAACTAGATTTGAAGCAAGCATCTACAACACGCTATCGGCGTCCAAAGACAAATGTAGTGAAGAAAACCGTAAAAAACGATAGAGGAAAACGAATAGAAAAGAAAAGAGAAACAGAAGCAGAAGAACACACCAGGAAGGCACTCGTGCCGAGGTTTCTTTATCGGCAGCGCCAGAGGCATCGGGGATCCATTGCCGTCGTTACTCGGATCTCAATTCTACACGAATATCAATCAACACAGAAATTCGATAGCTCGGGAACGAGGAAAGCGAGACAGGAGAATAACTCGAAAGCTTCGGGAGACTGGATAAACGACAGGCGGAAAGAAGGAGGAGGAGAGAAAAGCATCCGGGGAGTAATCCAGCAGGGCTATGCATGCAAGATGTGAGGCGGAACCAAAGAGCCTGAAAGTAGAGTGACGGAGATCATGCCATTCCATAGATGAAGCCTGCACGACGTCCAGGGTGAACATAGGGAGCGCTTGGACTTGTCCGCCAAAAGAAAAGCGAAATGAGAAAGCAGGCACATGAATGAAACAAGGACAAGAAGAAGGTGCGAAGAAATAGGGAAAAGAATGGGTAAGAGCAGACATAGCAAAGTGCTCACCGACCCATCTTCTCTCCCTCAGCCGCAATCGCTTCGCTACCCAATCGCTCTCGAATTGGGGCCATTCGAGGCTTCAAGGACGAATGGACCGATGTACTGCCAGTGTGCTGAAGCGTGGCTTTCCCGGATGACTTTTTCGAGAAGGATACCGGCCAATGTGGGGTCAGATGTAATTGTAGAACAGCGGGAGGAGCACGATAAGAACATTTACTCGTTTGAAATGACGGTTCACCGACCGCTATAGGAGAGGTGTGCTGCGATATCTGGGATTCACGGACTAGGCCCTAATGACCGATGAATGACCGATTCGGAGAGCGACGCATAGAAGTCTGGGATCAGCGGCGATATTGGGGATGTCGGTAAAGGTGAGTGCAGAGATTTGGCGGCCAGAAGAAAGGATGGAGATGAGATGGAGAATAAAGGAGGAAAATAACTTGAGAATTCCGAGTCACCGTGACAGCGTTACCTTTGTGACACCCAGCGTAGAGCAGGATCGACTCGACAAAAGTGACAAACAAGGTGAGGAAGTAGACTGCCACACACTCGAAGTCTTCATTAAAGTAACAGAAATGGGGCTCAAGCTTAAATTGGCCCAAGATTACGCTCGCATGCCAATTTGAAGGGCAGAAGTTCGGCGCGAACCAACTTGGCGCGAACTTGAAGACTCCAGTTCAGGAATTCCGAGGCATTGCCAGTATTTGCCTTCAGGACTCTCCCTTCGATCACTTGGAGGTCTTGCTCAGATAGTCCAATCCGGCAGTTTCACGGCGAATAGAAACATGAAGTCGGCCGGGGCTTCAATTCAGGAGTCGAGGTGAGTACTAGCCCTCCATTCATCCACCAAGTCGAGCCAGAGAAATGGCGAATGCCCTACCCATCTTATAAATAACGCCTTGATTGAGATCGGGTGCGATCGGTATGGTTGGTCGTGGTCGTCGATATCAGCGGTGGGCGGTGAGCCTGAAGTTTCGTGGCAATATTGGCCAGTTGCTGCGGTTAGATTGGGTGCTAACGAAAGAGGGACTGGGATCTTTAAAACGGCATCTAACTCCTGCCAACACCAGGTCGTTTGGAAATGTTGATAGAACGAGATGGTGCGAATAAATGAAATATAAAACACCCCATGGTCAGTTATCTTTATGTGTCTCTTTTTATAAAATGAAAGCATGGAATCTGAAGCCTTTTCGAGCCCCACTATCAGCACTCCGGCACCACTTTCCGAGAAGTGTAGATTTAGCGCATAATCGAGCGCCAGGCCCAATCAGAATGTGTACCGGAGTTCAGATTTAGCGCGCAAGTTGTGTAAACTCCGCCCCAGATCTCAAAACCGATATAGGAAGTTGATCGCGTCTGAGGATTCGGTGGCGACTTGAAGTCGACCACCCAAGGTGGGGCGGACTTCAAATAATTGGTAAAGTAGTCCACGCGGGTCTTCCGCAATATGTCATCATCAAGGAAATACTTAAACCAAATTTGCCACCTCCAAGCAAGCCTCCAAGAAATGATTTTCCAAGTCTAATCATGGGGCATAAGTAGACCCTACATTGAACGCCACGGATATACCATGCCCGCGTGGAGACGTGCATGGGTCCTGTTCTTCTCCTTACTCAATTATTCTCTCGCGACGTGACTGGCGAAGGCTCCGCCACAGCTAATAGTACACTGGGCCTTTCTTGACACTCTATGTACTAGGCGATGTCCGACAAAGTACGGGAACGACCACGCGATTTTTGTTGTCACCGAAGTTGGGCGAAGCCTTGCTCGAAGGTGTCATCGACCGGGGATTAAGGTTATGCTAGATTTCGTGAAGGCGGGTGAATTCGAATATGCCGGGGCAGACTTGCCAACGCGTCGAACGCGTCCTGACCAACGCAAAAGTCTTGCGGGGTAAATCTGTCGGCGTTGCGCAAGATGGTGAGACACCGAGCCGGTGCGTGTGCTCAACAGGCACTTGGTCAGCGTAAGTTCCGAGTACCGGGGTGCAAAAGGTTCCATGGGGCGAGAAGAGTGGCGAGGTGTTGGGCGGGTCGCACGAGATGAGATGAGGCAGGGCTTGCTTGTTCGGGAACCACGCCTTCAAGTTTACCATCGAGGTTCTCCATCGAGACCCGAGAGGTGAAACGAAGCCCGGGAATTCGTCAATGACGCGCAAAAAAGGAGATTTACCGCTATTTCGTCAATAGTCCTTTCCTCCTTATATTACAGACGGTAGCCACAGGTTGGTCTGCGGAATTCCATACCATCGAGGTCTACCGCCCGCGCTGCGGCGATCAAATCCAGATCGAATTCCCAAATCAGAATTTCAGATCTAAGACGGAATGATAAATTGCGCGCAGATAATTAGGATCTAGAACTTGGCCATTCCTTCCTCCGTTCGGTCTTCACGTTAGGATGGCATGGTTGTGACGGGTGATATGTTTCTACAATCTGTATTCAAATTAGACGGAAGCGCTCGGTCCCATTGTAGTTTTTTTTTAAGTTAACTTCCAAGGCAGATGTACACTTACTGGATCTACTTTCGCACTGCTGTAGACGAGGATGTTGTCAGAGAGAGCAACCTTTTTCCAAATGGGGAATAGATCGTCTTGTTTGATGCCGCAGATCATCCAGTTTCTTTGACAGGCGTAGGTGCAAGCCAAAAAAGGCAAATTTTCTGTCATGCAGGTGTGCAGAATGTGAGAGGGAATTTCGTTATTCCTTAATATTGGTCTCAGCATTAACCTTCCTATTAAGATTTACTACTTCGACTTCCTCCCAGCTTACCTCTCTCTGGTCCAGTGCGCGAATCATACAGCTGTTCTCGCAAGCTCTCTGTTGATTCTCCAGAGAAAGGTTGCACTCGAGCCGCAGTTGATCCGCACTCTTGATCGCCGCACCTCAAAGCTGGGGAAAGTGTTCAAAGCCCCAAGTGAACCATGAGGCTGTAACTACTTATGGCTTTGCATTCGTCTCCGCTTCGCTCCGGCGAACTTCGGCTGTCAGACCATTGGCACAGTGAGCTACCTCTGAGTACTTGACGACACATCCTGTGCAGTTGTGAAAAGGAACATTCAACAACTCCATGGATCCAAGGCTGTGCGGCATGGTATATAAGTACGACAAGCCCTCGCTCAGAAACTCAACTCATGTGTTCCTATATCGTCGAAAGAGACTTCTGCACAATTTGTCGCCGCTGGCGCCCCGAACTGCGCTGGAATAAAGTTTGGCGCCGTCATATTTCCTTCCCTGCGTAGCACTCATCTTCAGAGAGCATAGGTAGCAGACTGCAACCTCGAAACTTGTCGCTACAGCGCCGCTCCCGCGTGCCATTCCCGACGTGCTACCTCGAGTACGTGTCTAAGTGTGACCATCGTACATGCTGACACTGTTGCTATTGCCGCAGGAGCCTTTGTCAGACAGCGCCGCAACTTGGCCTTGCGATTGATCCAAGACTATGACCGACGTGTCGTTCATGCGATGGCCATGCTCGCAGTTGCGTCCCTGGCAGCACACTCACAATCATCAGCATCACTGTACAAACACCATCGTCGTACCTAGGTTTCTGTATTCAATGAACTGTTGGAAGCACCCTGAAACGAAATGTATCGACCCGAGGAACGACATTGCTTGCGAGCCCACACTTGGTGAACGCCGCAAGGAGCGCGAATGTGAACATTGAACACCCAGCCCCCTGTAAAACTTTAAGGAAAGCAATATTTAAGAGCATAGCGTTCGCAGGCCAGGAATACATTATAGGATCTCACCGTGTTCCGAGGACAGCGCTACCGGCATTGTGCACTCTTCAACGTATAACGGGACGTTCTCCCGCCAATGCGGGCCCGGGGTCCCTCGCTCGCTCGGCCTGCTTCCATTCTATTCCTACTTCGCACCATCATTGACAGACAGCCTGTCGCTCAGTTGTCGCTCCCACAGATATAGGGACTCGGTAGATCATCCCGATCGCTGCGTTCGAAAAGCCCGAGATGTCGTGGCAGCATTGCGGTACGGACTTTCGGCATTCGCCCGAGAAGGCGAAGACGACCCAGAGCTAGGTTCGCTTCGGCCTCTCTGGCATAACGGGCGTAAATTTGAAGATAGTAGAGAGGCTGGAGTTGGGCGAACACGAACCGCTTTCAAGTTGGCGACCGCCACATGTAAACGAGACGAAGCCGTGAGATGCCGGGCTACCAAATAGACCAAAACAAATAAGCGCACCAGTGAATACTTACGCGCGTTGTCCCGAGGGCCGAAACCCAGAAAAGAAATGCTTTGAGCTCCTTCTTACCTACGGCAAAAATCCTCCAAAAGAATCTGAGTGCCTCGTGAGGATTCGAAATTCATATCTGTGAAAAGAGGAGCTTTGGAAGGTGCGTAGGATGTGCCATCGTAATTTTCAAACTCTGGGGGGGCCCGGGGGGGGGGGCAGTTGGAGGCGGGCACTTGTACTCGTAATCCACCTGGCGAGCTCGTCCTGCCACCTCCACCGCGCACCGCAGTTCTCAGAGGGCTGAAGGGATATCCCACGATCTTGTGCTCTTCTGCACGTTCGGGCACTGACGGGCAGATGAATGCGCGGCGCATTGCGAGTTTTTCTTTCTTCCTCTCAACAATGCGGCTGACCAACCTTCCTTCCCCACAGTTGAGCCACCTAGAGCCCTTGAGCATTGCATGGATTGGGTCGCTAACCTCCTGTCAACTTGGCCTATAGCTCGTCCTTCCGCCCAGGCGACGACCTGATAGCAAGGAGCAGCAAGGACCAAAAATCATTTGATTTGACGCATTTCCTCGAGAGGTAGTGGCAAGTGCACATGTCTGGCCTGTTTCCGAGTCCAAAGGCCACAAATTTAGCGGGTGGAGGAAACCGGCTATGCCGGCTGGGCCCAGAAACCTTCGGTTGGTGCCTGCAACCAACTGGGGGCGGAAGGGGACGAGGACGGCAGTCTGCCAAACCCTCCGTCTCCAAAACCGTGCAACCCTCCTCAAAAAAAGAAAGAAGGAAAAATTTGATGGATTGAATATCTGCTGCGTCGACTATCACAAGACGTTCTCGCACCTCATGCCCGTAACCTTCGCCACGCGCACCGGCGGCGCACACGACACTGCGCCCGCAACCTCCCGTGGCATCCCGCGTCCCTCTCGGATCGTACACGACTACACGCATGACAATCCCCTACCCTCTACTGGCACCTCGTATCACGGCGCTGGCGCGGAAACCTGGCGGTTGGGATGGCGGCACATGCTACGGAAACGAGTGTGGGTGCGTATCGGTCCTAATTCTGATTTTTTACCGGATCGGAGTGCGTGGTGAGGGCGAGGCGCGGAGCGGGTGTGCGACCCAAGGATGGGCTACGGGGTGAATTGCGCGAAGTCCAGTGCGTCGTCCTTCAAGGCGTGCGCGAGCGCCGGTGGTCCGTATTCACTTGGTCGGATGTCCTTTCCGTTCTGCTCCTCTCCTTCCTTCTCCTTCCCCTCACTCTCCATCTTCCCTCCTTCTCCATTCTTCTCACCTCTCTATCCTCTTCCCTCCTCTGCTTACTTACACCGCGCTAATACCCCCACCCAGGTCCTCCTCGCCGTCACCGCCTTCGCTGCGCCACAAGCCGAGCCACCAGTACACGCAGGGATACATCCACCGTCCGTGGGGCTTCGCTCTCCCACCTGCCATCCCGCCCTTTCAAGGGCAAGCGGAGAACGCCGCAGGTGTGATGCAGGTGGAAGTGCGTAAGGCAGTTGCAAGCACGAGCGCAGGGACAAGTCCAAGCAGCGACATGCGCCGCGTGGGCAGCGGCCATCGGCGACCGCGCGTGGTGGGGCATACTACAGTTTTTGCCCCACCGCTGGTCCGTTCGTCTCATGCTGCCTCTCTCCTTCTCCACTTCACATACATCCTCCTTTTCTCCCTCGCTCGTCCTACTTTTCCCTCTTCCCACCACTCCGTTCTTACGCTCCGTCCTTCCTCTCTTCACTGCGTCGTCGCCACCCCTGCAACAGAGGCAATGCGTTGCCTCTGCTCTTTGTGCCTTCACCCCTTCGCCCCTCTCCTTCCCTTCACTCCTCCCGCTCCCTTCCTCTCTCTTATTCCCTCCCTTCCTCAATCCTCGCTCGATTCACCCTATCGTCTCAACTGCTCCCTCCTTGTCTTCGCAATCACATCTACGCTTATAATACTTCTCAGTCTCTCCTCCTTTCGTCGCCTTTGTCCTTGCATATGCTGCTTTTCCCTCCGTCCTCTTCTCCTGTCTGCCTGTCCCTTTCCCTCGCCCCTCACGCTTCTTCCTGCTTCCCTTCCCTCGCTCTCCGCATAACCTTCCCTCACTCTATCTCTCCACTACCCCCGTCGTCTTTGTCATTGCATATATGCTGCGTCTCCCTCCGTTCTCCTCTCCCGTCTGTCTGTCCCTTTCCTTCCTCTCATCCTCGCTGCCTCGCGCTCTCCTTCCTCCTTCCCTTCCCTCGCTCCCCGCATACCCTTCCCGACTCTCCCTCCCTTCGCTAATCTGTCTGCTCCCGACTCCACCGACCCCCTCCACCTCCCGCCCTGCACACGCGCATCCCAAACTAGCGCCGTGTCCAGAAGAGGAGGCTGTGTTGGGGTTTGCGGAAGAGAGGAGGTTGCGTACGTTGAGGTGGGTGAGCGTGTGCGGTTTGTTTTCGGTGAGAGGATAGGAGAGAAACGGACGGGGATGCGGAACGAAGCGGGATGCGGTGTGGTGTCGATGCAATGTAAGCTGGTGTGGCGGAGAAGCATGCGGCCGGCATCTCCGCCCCTGGGCAGCGTGTTCCCGTCCTGATGGGTGTGCTTGCACCCGACGTTGTAGACGCCCTTGAAACGCCCCAGTGCCCGGGCTAGGGCTAGGGTTGGCCGTGTCGTATTCCCCATCATTTCTCGGTTTACTCGCACTCGACTCCCGTTCGCTCGCTGACGCTGCATTCACAGATCCACACCCATCCCTCGCAATCCTGCTCGATGTTCTGTCGACCTCCGGTGCATAGTACCCGAGTCGTTTGCCGTTGTGCGTGCGAAATTATTGTACGACGCTGCGCAATATACTTAATTCTTCACGAACGATGTGAAACCATATAAGGAATCGTTCCCACTGCGCCAAGCGACGGCCTGCACGACCAAGTTGAGCCGGAAAATATTCTACTATGTTCGAAGAAAATTTGAACATCAGTGATGCGATTTGATGGTTCGGCGTTTGCCGAATCTCAACACTTCGAGTCATCCAGTCTCCGTACTCTGGATGTAAATGTCCTTTGTCCGGAAGCTCACTGAATCAAGTCACGACCTCTATTCATATTTTGTTTACATTCATTTTATTACATTTGCTTCTTCTGCCCATGTCGACGTAAACTACCGCCTGTTACTTTTTGGCAGGTTCCTGCGAGCGCAGTCGTCACATTTTCTGTCGACTTCACAGACGGTCAAGTTCTGTGTCGGCGTCTGGGCATTTATGGGAGCCTGGGGACTTGAGCATAGGGAGATTGGACAGATGATTGACTTACCTGGCAGCGCTGTCCGCAATGCTGCGGGTGAAAATCGAGTAAGCGCCAGTAGCAAAACTGAGGAACGTTCTGCTTACGACGAGACCTCGTCCACCGTGCGCCGTAGGGCACCTCCTGTAACGGAACCACATAATTTGACACATTGCACTGTATTCCAGCAATCAGGGAAAGGTAGCGGAAATGTTCTCGGGAGACAGATACAATTCAGTTGTACGAGCAAGCTTGTTGGAGAACGGTAGGCGAACGTATTCAAGTTGGGGTGGGTGGGTCGGTAGAGGTTTGTGGCCATTCTCCGCTTTTTATGCTGAGTCTAAGACAACTCAAGACGACATGAAAAGCAGACGAAATCTCTGGCCGGAGACTCTTCAGTGACAATTTATCCGGTCAGCACCATCTTGTCTTGGACAAAGGAGACGAGACAGGACGGGATTCTGAACGGAATTTCATGAGCTCTTCCTACTGGCCATTAGTAATGTTCATTTCTCTAAGCAACCCCAGACGGTCCAGACGCGAGCCCATACGGAGATGCGATTCAATTTCGAGTGCTTAGATACTGCTTAGATGAAGCTCAGACGGGATGTACCCAGCGTCGTGGCTGCGAGATGAGACAAAGATAAGAGCAAGCAAAGACCAAGATGAGGAAACTTAGGACAGTTGTTTTCTGATCTTGCGGCCGATCACCGAGCCACGCATGACACCTGCTGTACCTGGTCCCAAAGTTTCATTAAATTTTCCGTGCTCGCCACGTTGTTACGACGTAGCCAGGCTCGTCACGAGCCTAGGCGCTCCCTCTCCAGCCAAGATGAAATCAGAGAAACATTCAATTGGAGATCTGATCTTTGTAGTGGGACCGTCACAGTTCTCGTTCTGGAGACAGTTCCTTCATTTCTCGCGAAAAGTACAGTCGAGCATTCCGGCTCGGCGGGACAGAAAGTCGTCTTCCCTCATTCAATTGAAAGATCATGAGGGCCGATGCAGTATTGTGTGAGAAATGTCTACCTGTGCACGAGTTCAACCTACCCCACGTGACTGGTTGAATGCGAAAAACTTACTGCCAATCACAGCGCTGGTTCCTCAATTTAATAGGCATTTTAGTTAGCAGCGCTTCTCTAAATATTGCAATACGAATAGTTCGGCCCGAAACTTAATTTTAAGTATCTAATTTGGGACTGCATCAAATTGAATAATATTTGTTCTACTATACTTAGAAAAGTGTAACTAACTAAAAGGATCACGAAATCTATTAGTATCCAATAACAGTGCTCGCCTATGGATTTAGTGAGCAGTTTAGTTAGCTTCACTTTTCTAACTATAATAAAGCAAATATTATTCAATTTGATTCAGTCCCAAATCAGATATTTAAAGTTGTTGTATTGCAATATTTAGAGAAGCGCTGCTAACTAAAATGCCTATTAAATTGAGGAACCAGCGCTGTGAATGGAGCCTTGATAAGTCAGCGCGGCCGAGTTGACTCAGCCGCAGCATTCGCCGTACGTCTCTGACCCGTTCACGTCGTCGAGGTACAGCCCGCCTGTTGCTGACCTCGCCCTTACGCCGAACTGGGCCCAGCTGCGTGCGTGCACGTCAATCTGCTCTCCGCTTAACACAACAGAAAAAACGAAAGGTGGACACATCTATTATTCAACGACGACCCAGCATATTGCATGCCGGAGTGGGCCACATCCCCCCGTCCCTGCCGTGTCCTTCCCTGTCGTGATCGGCTCGTTAGGGTCGCCGCTGAACACAAAGTACGGGGCTGACGTGGTTCGAGCCCGGGAGGAAGTCCGCCCACGACGACACACTTTGGAAGCCGTCGTAGATGGCCCGCCGCCAGCGTTGTAGCCCGTGACGCCGCGGATCATGTTGTGTCTCGAGGTAGCTGGGTGTGATGAGTTCAGCTCAAAGGGCGAGAAAGTGGTGGACTCACAATACGCTCCCAATGTCTGCAAGGCGGGCTACATATACATCATCATTATCGTTCGTCATCACGTTCGGGCAAGAACGAAACGGCACACGCACCCTCATTCACCATCGCAAACATCGGGATGAAGTTCTGGTACTCCGGCTGTAAGATAAACTCTGCGATGACACGAATGTAATCGAGCATGCGCTGCGCATTCGCTGTTCCCGTAATCCTGTTGAAGAAGTTGCTCGGCCCGCCTTTGCCGTGGTTTAACCTGCAAAAAACACACAACGCAAAATGGATTGAACCGAATCGAATAGAAGAGATCAGGGCGCAAGACACACGTACTTGGGCGCCAATCCGAAGAGCCGTACGACGTATCTGGGGTCGACATTTGGTAAAGTATAAGAGAGAAAGCAACGATGCGCTGCCAACAAACGCCCAGAAGGAACGGCTCGCTCTCGATGTTGCTCCGTTCGCCCACCCGCTGTGAATTTCGTGTCCCTCGTCAGACTGCACGTCGGCGCGATGAGAGATAACGCAACGGCGAGCCCAGAAGGGAATCAGGAGCGGAACTAGTTGAGCCCTGCCCTTGCGATTTGAGTGATGTCTTGTTCTGTCTGCGATTAGGCAATGATCTGTCATCTTATAATTAGCCAGTTGGGTTCCGTCATCGCCACGCTCTTAGAACAATGTCAGAGTGAGAGTCTGCAATCATCAAGAGGAGGGATATTGTTGGAAGAGCGTGGGTGCGATGAATGCAGATACGTACGTATATCAAGTGAGTTGAACGAGAAGGATAGAGGGGAGACAAGGGGCTCCAGTACAAACCAGCCGCCTAGGTTTACGCCGCTGATACAGTCAACGCCCCACGCCCACGTCTCGTTCAGCGCTTGCGTCCAGGTATTTGGTTTTTGCACCCGAGACAAATGGGTCTTGCGAGTGAACACGCATAAAGAAGAATTAGCCAAGTTCGACGAAGAGCAGCAAAGGAAGGAGCGCACGATATGCCCCAAACGTGACAACCGTACTTGTATATCCGTCTCCCCCGTCTCCAGTGTCCACTGGTTATAGCCCCGACAATCGGCGTCGCTCCTGCTGTGGTTGTGTGCTGGTGCTCGCGCTATTGTCGGCCGACCCACCCGAATCGCCGCCAGTAAGTGACGACAGACGACGACGACGCGGTGTCGTTGTGCTCTGAGTTTACTTTGACTTACCGCACGCGTGCCCATCAGATATACCAGTGGCAGTGACGATCAAGATGTACTTATAGTCTTATTATTACGTACTAGTATATTCATCAGAATCATGTGACGACGATCTGTGAGTACACAGAAATGACGTTGATTGTTCCGGTCGGCCAAATCAGGGCTAGTTTGAGCCTAAGTTAACTTAAACAACAGATACTGGTTTTGGAGCTCGGGGCCCGGTCACGGCAACCAGTCTTGCAGGCCATTCCGGGCCCAAATATGTGAATTATCTCTAGGGGAGATCATGCTACAACTGTGGTCCATCAACGCGTAGGAGCTAATTTTTTTAATTTTTACTCCTGGAGAACTTTCAAACAGTTATACAAGTAACTTTCGAAATCCGAGGTCTCAGGTCGTTGTCAAGTTGTATGCGCCGAAACGGGCAATGACCGATGGAGTCGGTCCCGAAAGTGCCCAAATTTTGGCGCAGTCTCAACCTTTTCGGATACAGCTGCAATTTACATAATTACACATGTGCTCTTTCTGCACACGTCAACCCAAACTACAGACACCACTGTTACTTGCTACGAGCGCAATTGCGACACTGTTTATCAGTGTCATAGACGGGCAACTTGTTCTGTGCGGGTCTCTGGGTATTCTTGGGAGCCTGTAGAATTGACTCTTGAGCACAGAGAGTTCGGACGGAAGATTGACTTGCCTTGCATCTCTGGCCGCAGTATCTCTTTGGCTGGGGTTTGAAATTGAGTCAGCGGCAGTAGCAAAACTGAGGAATATTCTGCTTACGACGAGTATTGTTTCACCGTGCGCTGGGGGGCATTTTTTGTAGGAGTAACTGACCCACATCCACTGGTCACACATTGCACTATATCCTAACAAGCGGGGAAAGGGGGCGGAAATGTTTGGGCAAGAAAACTTGGGGAGAATAGTAGATGAACGTATTCAAGTGGGGGTGAAAGAGTTTTATCTATGCTCCCGCTTTTCTATGCCTGGGATTGAGTCTGGAATCCGAGGCAAAAGATGGAATCAAATATATATTAAAAATCTCCCACCAGAGCCCCGTGAGCGGCGGATTATTCGGGGTCATTTAGTCTGGGACAAGAAAGACGGGACGAGACGGGATTTTGAACCAAATTTCATAAGCTCTTTCTAGTCTTCAGACGAATCCATAATGTTCATTGCAACTTTCTGGGCGCGCCCAGACGGCCCAGATGCGGATGGGATTCAACTTCAACTGCTTAGATGGGATGTACCACGGCTAACCTGGGTTCCTTCGAGATTTGATAGCATTGATGTTGATAGAAATCTGATCGATTCGGGAAAAGTTTCAAGGGCATTTTGTGGGCGTACGCTTTATTGTTTCTGACTCATACCTCGATCGATAAGGCCTGTTGGTTACCGCGGAGTGGGGCTGGGACCAGCTGGGGATAAGGGGGTATTCGGGGGCCTGCCTGATTATGCAAGCTCTTTCCCGTGTAAACAGAGGACCCTCTCGCAAGTTGCAAAAATTATTTGGTGCTAGGGGGCTTCACTGTACATTGATAATAACCTGTTTGTAGCATTGGGAGCTATTTTGAATAAGAGAAGGTCACTGTAGAAATATATTGGCCTGATTCAAGGTGTTTTCGTCGAACTATCCTATTTGCTGGAGTAAAAATAATTGCATCTAAAAATGATCTATACTCTGTTCAAGTGCTTAGGACTCTATATCAAAAAGCCTATCCACCTGATAACACGAAAAACCGTCTCGTTAGGTACTTATTTGCGCATGCATTTGTGAACGCTGACCACTGGGTAATCGGCACCGTAAAGGATATACAAAGCGGCGGTGAGGCAGATGGATTGAGTGGAGTTATATGAGGCAGAGAAAATTTTGATGTGAACCACCTCTCTCATTATAAAATTATCCGTGCCTGAACCTTTTTGATGTCGGCTTTTAGTGTCTCAGCACCGACTGCTCGTCTCTCTCTTTATGAAATTTATCTGTGTCTGAAGCTTTTTGATGTCGGCTTTTGGTGTCTCCGTGCTAGCTCAGCACCGACTGCTCGTCTCTTTATGAAATTATCCGTGCCTGAAGCTTTTTGATGTCGGCTTTTGGTTTCTCAGTACCGACTGTTCGTCTCTCTCTCTATGAAATTATCTGTGCCTGAAGCTTTAAGTTTGATGTCGGCTGTTGGTGTCTCAGCACAGCTCAACACCGACTGCTCGTCTCTCTGTAGAATTATCCGTGTCTGAAGCTTCTTGATGTCGGCTTTTGGTGTTTCAGCGCCAACTGCTCGGAATATCATCATCATTAATTATTTACGCTCCGCCGCGGCGTCGACGTGGTCCGGTCCAACAATCCGAAGCCTTTCGAATTCCTTCCACGAATTACCTTTCTGCCCATGTTGCCGTGGTCTGTCACTCACTTTGCTCTCATTGCCACTCAAGCCGTGCCAACCTTGCACGTTCAACCAAGGGGGGACGGCCCGCGGAGTTTCCATTTTGGGTCCATTCTGGGAAAGAACCGAGTCGGATCAAGCTTGGTTCAAGGGCTGAGCGGATCACGTCGCTCTTACTCTTATCCAGAGGCCTCGACAACCTGCTCGACGCGTTCCCGGCGTGTTCATGCTCTTCAGGAAAACCAGCAACCATCTATTCAACCCACATCGACCTATCTCATGGGTTCAAGAGCAACGGAAACGGCATCCAAGGTGAGTGCGAGGTCGCGGGACTTGTTGAGGGGTTCTGGAGGCTGATTTGGCCAAATATCATGTATGTCGCTTGTTGTCGAGTTTCCCAACATTGATTCTAAGCGTAGCAGTAGTTGTGTGGGAGCGGGTCGTGGAAGTGCGCTGCAAATAATGTCTCGCAACTACGGCGCAGGCATAGTGGGTGACTTCCCGTAAGACAAATCTGTGAAAATACTATACTTTTACTCTCTTGCCGAAATGCCGGAGCTTCCATCAGGACCCCATCGGCCTCAGATCTCGCTTATACTCTTCAAAATGCCTGTACACTTGTGAATCTGTTCGGGGGGTCAGGACCCCCCGAACAGACGAAATTCACTTCCACAAACCGAAAATGGACCCCCCTTCGCCTCCCCCACTCTGACATCACATGACACATTCCCATCACGTGTAGACGCGCATGTCAGAGGCATGTCAGAGATAACTTAGAGTCTAATACATGTACAGTAACATAGAGTAATTTAAATGCTATTTTCAGTCACAATCAATGCTGGGAAGAACAATGTTCCCTGAGGCCCACTTCTTTTGCCTTATGGCACATATCAGTCCATTAATTCGAGATTTCTTCGCAGTTTATTTGTTTTTTCAACTTATTCTGTATATTGGATCATTTGGCACCGCACAGACCCCACGACGCTTACCCTAGAGCCCATTATTGTGGCGCAGTCACTTCACAGGGGCGGAGCCAGTAATACGCCGGCACCGCCTGTGGCGGTGCCTTCCGGCGGATGCCGCTCAACCATCCACCATTGTCCATCAGAGGCTAGCCACGATCCGGTGGAGGACACCGGAGCTGGCGACGGTCGCCGGATAGAGCTGGATTTCTGCCCTACTCCAGAAAGTATTTTTTGTAACTGCCCTCAAAATGCGACCCCATCCTGAATCGTCTTGCAAGACATAGATATTTTAACTAATATCCACTGTACCTATGTACACTGCTGTGAAATTGTAAAGTGGCCACCAACGAACTCTGTCGACATCTGGCAGATACAGACCAAAATCCAGCGACAGTCGCCGGAGTTCTATGATCCATCCACCAGCATCTGCCAGATTTCAGCAGATTTCTGTCAACAATCCAGGGGAAGTCGGTGGATGTAACCCTCTTTGTGCCGTCATTTAGCGGTTTTTCTGTGTTCATCCAGCGGAAGTCGGTGGATTCAGGCATCTCTCCATCGTCGTCCGGCAGATTTTCCGTCTCCATCCGGTGGATGCCCCAAAATACCTTGGCATCCACCAACTTCCGCCAGAGGACGCCGGAAGCTGCTGGAAGACGGTGGATCAAGAAAATGCAGTGCCGGAAATCGCCGGCAGTCAATATCATCCACCGGCAACCGTCATCTGCCGCCATCCGCCGGCGTCCGACGCCATCCTTTAACATTCCGGGCATATAACTCGGCGGAGCCTCGGATTTTTCTCTCTGTGTATTTTTATTTTCAAGGCTTATTCCGGGTTTTCTCAAGGATATTTAAACACAAGGATGCCCAACTCTTTCCTGCTGGGACCGCTTTGCGGCGCTACTATCACCCAACGGGTGCACTGTGTGGAACTCGGAATATGCGGAATACAAAAATGAAACTGCCAAAATTCTAGTCGGGATCGAACCCAGGAGCTTGCGGAAAGCAAATGACGTAAAGGATACACAGAGGTAACCACTACGGCAAGCTGGCTTGGAAGGTGGGCGTCACTGTACCATGTAGAGCTACCCGAAGCCCTTCACGTGATGCGATTAGATTAGATATGCCTTTTAAGGCAATGTCAGAGTGGGGGAGGCGTGGGCGAGTCCCGAAAATGGTAAGAACGGATCACAGGCTATCACTGCCCGAAGTTCCCACGACCTTCCTCTTGTGCTCGTACGCCGGCGAACACGTCGCATCTTTGCTCATGTTGCCGATATGGCGCTAGTCTCTCGTAGACAGACACTACAAACATTTAAGCTCATGCTTCGCTTTGTTTGTAGTCTGTTGAGAACCTTGATCAAGTGATCGCTACCTCGAGTTATTACAAATCATCACATCATGTGATGCCTGTGACAAGCAGCGACGACGCGTTTTTCCCGCATCCACGGTCTTCACGTAAAATTAAAGACGCGTAAAACCACCTGAGCATCCGCTGGGATAGCCTCGTTGCAAAAAATTGAGGGAATGTTGAAAATTTTGATTTTTCTCGTCTCAACCAAGTTCAACCAACAAATATAAACCGAATATGATATATATTCAAATTATTCACATCTTGGTGAATACAAGCCTCCCAGAGGCCTTTCAGTGTAATATAAGCACGATCATGGGCTGTTGGGTAACCAGGGAGAGCAAGGAAGGGCGAAGTACAGTAGTTGTACGAAAGGAAAGCCCGTGGGAACAAATTCAAACTCCGTTGATTACTAATAAGGTGACCTACCGTACATCAGTGGCGCGGTTAGCTACAGACTAATATGGCGCTCGGCATCTCCGCCACTCGCCCGGGGCCGCCTACACTGATTTATATGGAATTTGCGGCCAATCGACTGACAGCAAAGATTTTTGTCTTCTTTCTGCTGCCGCTCGGCCCGCTTTGCTTGCCTTTCACCAATCCTGAAAGATTGGGACAAGAACAATTTGAATGCTGCAGCATGAAGTCCAAAATGACTCGGCCCAGAATCCTGAGAGCCATCCTTGGGTTTGCTGATTTTTCATGGGGACTAGTCGAGTATCATTCAAATGTCTTACGGATTGTTGTGCACAAATATACTACTTTTTTCACCTCATACTTCCCATCAATGGCACCCCCAAGTATCTGAAAAACACAGATCTGTCTTACGGGAAGTCACCCAGTTAAATATTATATTTATCTATTTGCCTGGGTCGCAAATCACAAACTAAATAGGTAATGCAAAGCTACATGATTACCGGGTTTCCAATAAATTTCTCTGTTCTATATTTCACAAACCTCTTCTGGGGGGCATATCAAAACTCCCACGCCGCGGATGCGTAACACCGGGCTCGCTCGATATGAGAAGGATGAAAAGTAGCATGATGAGGGAGCCTGAGTAGTCTATATTCTGAATATTCACCTGGGAGCATGACGAAGCATGCTAAGATCTGAAAAATTGTGAAAATGAACCAAAATTGCGTCACACACTGCATGCGACTTGGAACTGCGCTGGATCGAAAGGTTTACGAACATATGATTATGTATTTGATTAAAAGACCGGGAGAAACAATCCAGTATTGCGCGACAATGCTTCTGAGCTACCACGAAGAAACACCAAAATTGAACCTACCTCACGTGACTGGTTCAATACGAATAACAAATGGATGCCAATGGAGATTGATGTCGGAGATCGGCGGCGCCTTTATCAGTCAGCGCGCCAAGTGCGTCAGTCAGCCTCTTCCACTCTATTTATATAGCCTCTTTCATCAGTGACCAAACCACCTCCACAGAAATGGACCAGAGCAACTACAAGCAGACCAAGACCAAACGCGGGTTCACTTACTCGTACTACTTTTCAGCGCCTGTGTCTGGCAAGCCTGTGTTGTTCTTCGCGCACGGCTTCCCTTCAGCGTCGTTCCTCTGGAAAAAGCAGGTCGCGTTCTTCCAGCCCTTGGGATACGGCCTTATCGTGCCTGATAAACTGGGATACGGCGGGACCGACAAGCCGACCGACCCGAAGCTGTATGTGGGCCGCGGCCTTGCGGAGGACATGGCCGATATCCTCGACGCGGAGGCTGTCGCGCACGTCGTCGCCATCGGTCACGACTGGTGCGTTTTCACTCCGTCGTGTTTACTTTGCACATTGGCTGAAAAAGAACACGATTCATACGTAAAGGGGCTCCTACCTCGTGTCTCGCATGCTACACTACATCCCGCAGCGCATCTCAGCGGTCGCGCTCATCGCTGTAGGATACAGGCCGGCAGAAATAGGAGTTAATTCAATCTCCCAGACCGAGGCGATTAAGAAGTTGGTTGGGTACGACGTTTTCGCATACCAGCGCTTCTTCGTCCAGCCAGACGCGCCCGCAATTATCGAGAAAAATGTACGTCGTATTGTCTATCGTTTACCCCTCTTATTGTTACCGGCTGAACTTCCGGAACTCAGATCGATTCGTTCATCAGCTTGATGTATCCCGAGACGCCGGAGTTGTGGAAGACGACCATGAGTGTCGACGGCGCGGCGCGTGCCTGGATCGAAGGCAACACAATCAGATCCTTCCCATCGTATGTGACTCCGGAGGTTAGTGTTTTCCTGCTTACCTGGGGCCGTGAAGCTCACGCGAAACAGGAGAAGGAGACCCTACGAGCATCGCTTCTCAATAGCGGCCTGTCCGCGCCGCTGTGCTGGTACAAGCAGCAGATCGAACCAGCGAACATCGAGGAAGACACCAGTGCGTGTTGCATCCTTCATTTCATATCCATGCCGCTCCGCACTTTTTCTAATTCGATTCGAAAGAACTTCCCACCGCGGCGCGAGATTTCTCGCAGCCGCTTCTTTTCATCGCATGCAACAAGGATTACGTTGCGTTGCCCCTCTTTGGTGACGCCAGTCATGGCAAATACGCGAAAGGGCCAGTGGCGCGGACGGAGATCGATGCCGACCACTGGGGACCCATCTCGCATGCAGCGGAGGTGAACAACATATTGCTCGAGTGGTTGGGAACTCTAAACTCTGTTCAATCGTAAATGCATGAGATATTTCGTGCTCGTTTCGTGCATTGCAAGGCTGCAATCGCTTGTAACATGTTAGTCAAATTACTATCGGGCCTCCCAACTTCATTGATGAGCGTTCAATAAACACAATCAAGCGACATCTGCCTTGTACTCACGTCATTTGCGTTCATAGGCTGGACCATGTACAACTTCAATACTGTTGCATTCCAGCTATATCTGTCCCCTCCGATACGCTGTGCCAGCGGTCGAATCCTTGCAAGATGTTCCGCAGACGCGGAACAATGCCGTGAGCGGAATCAATGTCCGACGAGAACCTCTGCTCGTAACCCCTGAATGCGTTCCCGATTTTTTGTCGAGCAATGGGGTTGTCTAGCCATGGCACAAGGGGCTCCGCAGGCCACAGTCCAGACGATCTGAGTCTTTCGCGATGGGCTTGGACCTTTTCTTCAGTGTTGACGTCTGCATAGAGCGACCAGCACCGCCAGTTCACGATTGCATCCAAAAGCTGGGTCGTCCGCCCGTCAGTGAAAACACGGTGAATGCTGTCCGCGAGCCGCATCTGGTGGGTAGGATGAATGCGAGTGCTGCAGTGTCCAACGCCTGCATCGATCATTGTGTCCAAAGTCTGCGCCGCGTTATATGGGAGAGCACCGGGGACGCAATGTTCAAGATAGTCGACAACCAGATAGAGGGCTTCTGATGCCCGGTGTTCACCGTGTTTCGCGAATCGGTTGAGGTCTGGTCCTTTATTGATATCGGAAAGAGGTTCATTCGGGAGCAGGGTCGCAGTGTCCAGTGCGGGGAATATAGCACGATTGAGCCAGGCTCCTTCCATTGTGCTGGGCCAGCCAAACAGTAATGCTTGCACTTTCAAAAGCGCGACAACCGAATAGGTGACCAGGGGAAAGGATCGGATTGAGTTGTGGAAAGTGCCTCTAGTGCGGATTTCCTCCATACATAACGGGCGGGCAAATTGTCGCGAACGGTGTAGTACAGGCCAATCCGCGCGAGGCGCCATAATGCGGTGAATTCTTCACGGACTTCTACTGAATCTTTGGGGCCATCCTGGAGAGTCCTCACGCAGGATTTCCACAATTGAATCTCGATATTGTCGCGTCGAAAAAGATCCAGAAGCGCCATGTCAGAACTCCGGGCATTGAGCAGGAGAGTAATCGCAGCCGGGGTGCGGTCGTAATCAACTGGCTGCAACAGGCACAAAAGCTCTGTGATGCACCTATCGATCCACGCGACTTCCGCTCTGTCCGAAGCAGCATTCAATCTGGGGATTTGGTTGGATAAAATGCTGTATACCCTGCTCTCAAACACTGGTTTGAGAGAGCTAGGGATTGGGCCGGGGACCTGGATGACTGACATCGTTTCCTCGAAGCGGTACGGCGAGCTGCTGAGGGATGATGCCCGACAAAGGAACTCCATAAAAATGCGAAGTGGAATCTCGGACAGGTAGTCATCAATGAGGGGCTGCAGGGATGAGATAGTGTGTGGTCCACCCGCCGAAAGAAGGGAGAGCCCACTAAACGTGATGAATATTTCATGAAGGACAGCGGAAATATCCTCCATCTCGGCGCTGCCGGGTTGGCCCTTGAGTTCATCAGCTTCGCAAGTTGCGACGAATTTTTGGGCCTCGATCAGCCGGTCCTTGACGGCGAGGAATGTGCTCCATTCCATCATCGCCCTCGCAGACGTGAAAGATATGTCAAGATGCGAATTCGGTTCTATGAAGAGGAAGGATATAAGCACGTTTCCGAAATGCAAGGCTTCTATATTTGAACGGCCCCAATCCCGATCCGAGAGACTCGCAATGGTCCACAAAGCTTTGCAGCAAGCACCAAAACGGCGTCCAAAGTGGTCGGACGGTTCCCAAGCCTTGTAAGAGAAGGTTTCCAGCAGATTTTTGAGGCGATTGACCAATTGCACATCGGGATGACGAGCAAGACTTCGGAGGTAGGGCTGGTATTGCAGCCCCAGGTCAGGAATTACATCCACAAACTGGAACAATTCGTCATCATCCGTGAGCGATTTCACCGTCCAGACCAGAGCGTTGCGTTCCCTCTCACAGAGGTTCGACGAGGGCTCTAGGGCAGTGCGAATACTCGCTTCCACCATTGTTTCCTTTCGCACCGGCGGTGTCTGGACCGCGCCCGAGTGGTGAAAGGCGCCGGACTCGACGTCAGCATCAGCCTCGAGCTGACGGCTCGGGATACCTCGCCAGATCCTCCAAAACAGGTTGGAGAGTGGTGTGCGGTATGGGCATTCGAGGTACCGCAGAGGGAGGAGAGTCAAGGTTCCATAGATGGTAGCGACGATGGCGAGAATAGTGGTGGCAATGATGGTCATCGTGAGATTTACTGGGACGAGGAAGGCGACAAGTCCACTGAAAAAGAGGAGCAGTGATCCATGGAGGAGGAGGGGGATTGTCTCGACAACAGTGTGCATATGAAATCGGCGGAGGCCGTAATACAGATACGAAAAAATGTGTGCTCTGGTGATGGGTGCAGGCCGCATATCAGTTCTGTGCAGAAAATCACGCGCCCATTGCTGAATGAAGGTGGCGATGAGCCGCACAGGCCAGACTGAGGCCCAGACTGATGAACCACATCCCGTTGCATATGAGGGACGATACGAGTGGCGCGAACGAGGGTGGTGATCGAGGGATAGAGAACGTGCTTCCGTTTGCCGATGTGGCCAGCTGCTGTGATATTTGCTCCAGTAATTGGACAGTAAGATCGCCAGAGTCGGGGTTGAGCGACTTGTAGCTCTCGATGATGAAGGCCGTTAAAACGGCAGAAAATAACGCAGCCTACAAAAAGCCCAAGAAAATCAATGAATATTCGGCGACAGAAGGATCGAGAGCTTCGAGAGTTCCTACAAATATAAGGAGCCCTTCCATATCGCTCTTCCAGCTCTCGACAAGCGCTCTGTCGTACTTCTCGGCCTCTGATATATATATGGCCCACACTTTTGCAGCTGCAGTTTCTTGGTCTGGGGGGCCATATCAGAAGAGGTCGTCTCAAGCTGTACAACGATCACCTCGCGTTTCGGGAGTCGGTTGCTCTCCCTTGGGCATGTCCATGATGGCAGGAGGCAAACGGCAATACAGATCAGTTACGCTGCCATCACGCTGTCGACATAGGCGCCTCTTGCGCAAGCGCGCCTCATGTTTGTCTGTATCAGGTAATGAATAATTTGTGGGCCACAAACTTATGAGCGTTCGCCTGCCCCAAACATCCGCGATCTGCTGTCTTTTATATGGCATGTGACCGCGCCTTTTACTTTATTTATTTATTTTTTCCAATTTTTTATACCGCTACAAGAAATACTGAGAGCTCAGGACGAAATATGGGGGTAGCATTGTCGTTCAGAACGCGCCAGAGCCGTTGAATCCAGTCCCCAAGTCATGTAAATCCGCGAACCAAGAGCAGTCGCATACATATTGCATACATACCATTATTAACGTATCATCCACGAAAAACCACAGTATACCACTTACTCCCCAGTGCACCTCACTTCACCGCACCGCACCCCATCGCACCACAACGCTCCCGCGCCTCACTTCCTGCACCTCACCTCACTCCGCCTTATCTCGCTCCCGTCTCTGCTTCTATTTTCTCCATCTCCGGCTCGGTATCCGTCTCGGGAGCCTGCGCCACCGTCTCAGCGTCCTTCTGCGTATGCATGGCATCGACCTCGACCTCCTCGTCCACAACAGAGGCGGGGGCGGGAACGAGCAGCTCTGCGAAGGCAGGCACAGGCGTGGTGGTCTCCTCCGTCGTCGTCGCCGCCGCCGCCTCGGATTGCTTCGCAGCCGGCGCAGACTCGGTCGCCTCCTCCTCATTCACACCCCCTTCTTCCTCCTTCCCGCCCCTCCTCCTTCCCGCCCCTCCTCCTTCCCGCCCCTCCTCCTTCCCACCCCCCTCCGCGCCCCACTGCCCGTGCGCACGCGCACGCTCCTCATCCACAGCCTGCGGCGTCGCCGGCACCACCTCAATACTCGGCACGTCGCGCTCCAGCATGCTCATAATCGGGTGCGACTCCGCCTGCGACGCGGTCGACGAGCTCGGCGACACCACCGGGCCCATCTCACCCGCCCCGTTCCTGCCTCGTCGTTGTATGGAGCGAGGAGAGGCGTGTGTAAACGACACAGACGGCGGGGACCCATAGCCGGCGGCGTCGCCGCCACCACCTCAATACTCGGCAAGTCGCGCTCATAATCGGGTGCGACTCCGCCGGCCCCCGACCCCGCCTCGTCATCGGACGTCGGGCTCGGCGGCTCCTGTTCCTCGTCGAGGGGGCGCGTGCGGGTGGGACTCAGACTCAGGTGCCGCGAGGGCTCCCATCTCCTGCGGTGGCACAGCAGACTCGTGCGAGGGAAGCGGGAGCATCCCACGCCCGCAGCGGCCAGCACCGCATCCAGCCCCCGTCGTCGGCCGCGGCGCTCGCAGGGCTCGGCGGGAAGCGCCCCTCGCTCTCGAGCATCATCGTCGGTGCGGCTCCGCCCGTACCGCCGTCGTTTCTGCGCCCGTGCCCTCCAGCTCCGGCGGGCTCACACCCTGCTGGTGCTCGCCCTCCGTGGCGGCGGGCGGGGAAGACGCCGCTCCTGACCCCGACTCGAACCCGGAGGACGACCTGGTGGTGTCGACGTGCAGCGCGGCGGGACGGCCACGCCCATGCTGCCCCTCCGCCCGGCGTTGTAGTCCGCACCAGCACCCGAGGAGGCGACGGCGCGCGGAGGGACGACGAGGAAGCCGGTGGGGACGAGGTCGGGTGAAGGCGAGGAAGCGCGCGTACAAGCTGCTCGGCCTGCTCGAACTCCTCGCGTAGGCGGGCGCGAAGATGCGGCCGAGGCTGCGCGCGAGGGAGGTGAAGTGCCGGTGGGAGGCGGGTGGGATTTGTATCTAGGTGGGTGGAGAGAGCGGTGAGCTATTGCAGTTGCGTAGGAAGATAAAATGAAGGAAAACCGACCTGGAAGGAAATGTGCGCGGCGAGTTTAGGAAGGCTGTTGCACTGTCGAGGGTGTAGTCGATCGCGCAGGATTGCTAAGATACAAAAAACAGTAAGCCACGGTAAAGCGCAAGATAACGAGCGAGCTATAACGTCGACTTCTAAGCCACGAGCACTATATAGGCTACAAGTGGGAAAAGGGTGCATGAAATCTCGAGCAGTAGGATTCAGGTCAGTCAAATTCAAGTCGATTTGACAAATGCGCCCCGGCAAAAGACCTTGATGAAGCTCGGTTCGCCGAAAAGCTGAACGAAATGGGCTACCAACTCAATGACGTCATCGAGTCGACATGCAAACTGATAAGTTCGAGGTTACAGTCGGTGTCAAAGGCTATAGGGACGCCAAGGCTGAATGGAGCGCGAAAGAGGGTGAGTTTGATGCGCTCAAGATGCGTGCACCAGGCAACCAGAAGGGGAGCACGAAATCTTGAGTAAACTGGTTTGTGATGGGACAGCCGGACGTCGCGGACGACGCTGAGCCAGTCAGATTTTACGCCGGTTCCGGGGTGGTGTTGCCTGGTGAACGAGTCCGTGGTGGAGTTATACGACCCAAAAAAGTCACCTTGCGAGACGTTTCGTGGAGGACAAAACGAGACAGGGCGCGACGAGCGAGCAGAACAGATTAGCATGAGGTGCGGGCGCACAGTAAGATGACTCCTCGTCAATAGCAACGACAATTCCAGTTTTTTCGAGGACAAGTTGCGAATTTGAAACGGTACACAAAGTAGACCGAAATGCTACTCCTGGAAACAGAGATGAGATGAGAATCAGACCACGGGGAACGTTTTTCCACCTCGACATACCTGAGCGTCGGGCCATAGGTTTCTTCGTGATTCCCAAAGCGTTCAAGTGTGGACGCAGTGGGGATCTGAATTATCTCGCCTATGAAAACGGTGACGGTGGACGAGCGGCCTTGTGGGCAGAAAACGGCCACTGTCCGACCGTAGGGCTCGCCACGCTGTGGACCACTGAATCGGTAATTTGACGACGACGGAGTGATTGTCGGTGCAGATATTGAGATAACGAAAACCAAGGGAGCCGTGAATTTCCTGCTGTCAGGTGTGATTGTGAAACAGTAGAAGCAGTCGCGGCCGAGAAGGTTGGAGGGAATATTAGGACCCTGAGGGCTGGTTGTTCTTTCTCATCTGGCTGCCGATCTGGAACTTGAGGCAATACGCATGTAGCGGAGACTGTCGGAAGCTGTGAGATTATCGAATTGGAGGGCGGCCAGCCATGCTTGAGACGGTGGTTTCACCCATCGACGGGAAGAGGCAGCGTATACTACTATACATGGTTTGTGTTAAGTGAGATAACATAACGTGACCGGGATTTAAATGAATTGCCACTTTTGAAGCTTCCCGCCATGGCGCTGGTGCAGCGGCCGCTTCGTGGATCGCGCATCTCGACATTCTACCCAGTCAAGAACTTACCTTCTCTCTCGTCTCTAGACAGCGCTTTCCAGCTGCAGGAATACATCTCGCTCCTCATCCGCCTCGACGTCCACGATGTCGACGCGATCGTTTCTATCCCGGGACGCGCCAGCGCAAAGCAAAAAGAAAAAGAGACGGATGCTGGTGAGGATGGCAAGGACAAGTCCGTGAATGTCGACGAGGCGTGCTGGAAGTACGAACAGCTACGGTTTGTTGTATCTTCTTCTTTTTGTTTTTGAAGCAAGCTAATGGTTACGGCCTCAGACGACTGGCGCAGGATCTGTCGCACCCGCTTATTACGATGCTGCAGCAGGTGTGCACTCGGACTACCTGCCCCGAGATGAAGGCGGGTGAATGGCTGTATCTGTGCGTTGCGCATGGCAATGACGGTGCCATGGAGGTGAGGTTTTGGATTTATTTCTCGTGCCTTTCGACACCCGGTCTCGCCTCTAGTGGCCGCGATAGCTTATACGGCTCTCGTCGTTGAGGACCCAAATTTATTGCTGACTCTCCCTCGTTATTTTGCATTTTACCATTGCTTACTTTGTATTTTGCACCAGCAATGCTGCGCAATCGACTACATCCTACACACACTCGACAGTGCAACAGCCCTCCTCAACTCCCCGCGCGCATTTCCTTCCAGGTGAATTTCCTCCGGGATTCCCTTATTTATTTATTTTCCATCGCATCGACTTACCTTCCACCCCAGACTCCAAATCCCCCCCGCCTCCCACCGCCACTTCACCTCCCTCGCGCGCCGCCTCGGCCGCATCTTCGCCCACGCCTACTTCCACCACGCGAGGAGTTCGAGCAGGCCGAGGCCGAAAGCAGCTTGTACGCGCGCTTCCTCGCGCTCACAGAAAAATTCGACCTCGTACCCGCGGACTTCCTCGTCATCCCCCCGCGCGCCGTCGCCTCCTCTGGTGCTGGCGATGACGCCGGGCGGAGGGGTAGCGTGCTCCCCGCGCCCGGCGTGGACGTCCCGCCGCCGACTCTGCTCGGCGCTGCGCTGCACGTCGACACCACCACGTCGTCCTCCGGGTCGGGCGCTTCCCCGTCCGTCGCGGAAGGCGAGCAACAGCAGAGCGTGAGTCCGCCGGGGCTGGAGGGCACGAGCGCCGCTGCGGGTGCGAGCGTGGGCGCAGACACTACGACGGCGCGGCGCTACGGGCGCAGCCGCACCGACACGATGATGCTCGAGGGCGAGGGGCGCTTCCCGCCGAGCCCCGCGAGCGCCGCGGCCGACGACGGGGGGCTGGACGCGGTGCTGGCGGCGGCGGGCGTGGGGATGCTCCCGCCTCCCTCGAGCGCGCACGAGTCTGCTGCACCCACGCCCGAGTCCGAGTCCGCGCATGCGCCCCCCGAAGAGGAACAGGAACCGCCGAGCCCGACCTCCGACGACGAGGCAGCGTTGGGGTCGGGGACGGGGGAGATGGGCGGGGAAGGCGGGGAGATGGGCCCGGTGGTGTCGCCGAGCTCGTCGACCGCGCCGCAGGCGGAGTCGCACCCGATTATGAGCATGCTGGAGCGCGAGGACTCGGGTCCTGTGCCGACGATTGAGGTGGTGCCGGCGACGCCGCCGGCTGTGGATGAGGAGCGTGAGCAGAGGGACGAAGAGGTGGGCGCGGAGGCGGACGAGAACATGAAAGAGAAGGAGGGGGGCGTGAAGGAGGACGAAGGCGACGTGAAGGAGGAGGCGACCGAGTCTGCGCCTGAGCCTGCTGAGCCTGAGCCCGCCAAGGAATCCGAAGTGACGGCGACGAAGGAGCAGGAGACGGAGGCCGCCACGCCTCTGCCCGCCCTCGCAGAGCCGCCTTCCACTGAGACAGCCGCCCCCGCCGCAACTGCAGACGAGGCCGAAGAGGTCGATGTGACGGATACGCAGAAGGACGCTGAGATGGTACCTCAGGCTCCCAAGACAGAGACAGAGACGGAGCCCAAGACGGAGACGGAGGCGGAGAAAACAGAAACAGCAGGGGAGAAGGCGGATTGAGGTGCGGTGAGGTGTGCTCCGGTGAGGTGAGGTGCGGTGTGGCGAGGTGAGGTGAGTGGGGTGGGGTGCGGTTGCGTTTTTTGTGGATGATTTCTTCCATATATGTTATTGGCTTTATACGCATTTTCATGACTCAAAGACTGAATTCGAAAACTCAAGAATCCTCCCAAAAATCAGGCGCGCAACAGGCGCCTATTTCGACAGCATGCAGGCAGCGTCACTGACCTGCCTTGCTGCTTGCCTCCTGCCATCATGGACATGTCTCAAGCAGAGCAACCGACTCCCAAGACGCAAGGTGATCATCATATACTAGCTTGAGGCGATCTCGTCTTATATCCTCCTAGATCACAATGTCGACGAGGAAACTGCAGCTTCGAAACTTTGGGCTATATATATATCAGAGGCCGAGAAGTACGACAGAGTGCTTGTGGAGAGCTGGAAGAGCGACATGGAAGGGCTCCTTATATTTGTAGGAAGCTCGCTAAGCTTTCGATCCTTCTCGAGATCTCTGGCCGAATATTCATACTTTTACAGGCTGCGCTGTTTTCTGCCGCTTTAACGGCCTTCATCATCGAGAGCTACCCGTCGCTCAATCCAGATTCCGGTGATCTTACCGTCCAATTGCTGGAGCAAATATCACAGTAGCTCGCTGCAGCAGCAAACGGAAGCACATTCTCCCCTCGATCACCACCCCCGTTCGCACCACCCGCATCATCCCTCATATGCAACGGGATGTGGTTCATCAGTCTGGGCCTCAGTCTTGCCTGTGCGCTCATCGCCACCTTCATTCAGCAGTGGGCTCGTGATTTTCTGCACAGGACTGATATGCGGCCTGCACCCATCACCAGAGCACACATTTTCTCGTATCTGTATTATAGCCTCCGCCGGTTTCATATGCACACTGTCGTCGAGACAATCCCCCTCCTCCTCCATGGGTCCCTACTCCTCTTCTTCAGTGGACTTGTCGCCTTCCTCGTCCCAGTAAATCTCACAATGACCATTATTGCCACCACTATTCTCGCCATCGTCATGACTGGCTATGGTGTCTTGACTCTCCTCCCTCTGGGGTACCTCGAATGCCCATACCGTACACCACTCTCCAACCTGTTTTGGAGGATCTGGCGAGGTATCCCGAGCCGTCAGCTCGAGGTTGATCCTGACGTCGAGTCCGGCGCCTCTGACTACTCGAGCGCAGTCCAGACACCAGTGCGAAAGGAAACAATGGTGGAAGCAACTGTTCGCACTGCCCTAGAGTCCTCCCAAGACCTCTGGGAGAGGGAACGCAACGCTCTGGTCTGGACAGCGAAATCGCTCACGGAGGATGACGAATTTTTCCAATTCGTGGATTTAACCCTCACCTGGAGCCGCGACACCAGCGCTATATCCAAAGTCTTGCTCGCCATCCTGATGTGCAATTGCTCAATCGCCTTATTAGTCTGTCCATCGGTGCCTTTTACAGCACTGGGGACCCTTGCACCACCGTTTGGTTGCTTGCTGTAAGGCTTGGTGGACCGCTGCGAGTCCCTCAGATCCGGGCCGTTCAAATACAGAAGCCTTGAACTTTGGGAGCGTGCTTACATCCCCGGTCTTCAAATTCCCGAAATCGGATCTTGCCGTATACTCATTATCTGCGACGGCGGTGATGGAATGGAGCACATTCCTCGCCCTCCAGGGCCGGCTGATCGAGGCCCGAAAATATCTTCAGACTTGCGAAGCTGATGAGCTCAAGGGCAAATCCGCCAGCGCCGAGTTGGGAGATATCTACAGTTCCCTGTGTGCCATAGAGGAGACATTTAGGATGCACTCTCTTCCATCGGCAGGTGAATCACACACTATCACTATCTTATCCCTGCGGTCCCTCGTTGACGACTACCTGTCCGAAATTCCACTTCGCATTTTTATGGAGTTCCTGTGTCAGGCATTATTCCTCGACAGCTCGCCGTACCGTTTGAAGGAAACCATTTCAGCCATCCGGGTCTCGGCCCAATCCCTCGCTCTCTCAGAGCAGTGTTTGAGAGTAGGGTATACGACCTTGTATCCTACCAAATCCCCAGATTGAATGCAGCTTCGGACACAGCGGAAGTCGCGTGGATCGATAGGTGCATCACAGAGCTTTTGTGCCTGTTGCAGCCCGCTGATCACGACCGCACCCCGGCTGCGATTACTCTCCTATTCAATGCCCGGAGTTCTGACGCGGCGTTACTGGATCTCTTCAGCAGATGCAAAAACATAGAGGTTCAAATGTGGAATTCCTGCGTGAGGACTCTCCAGGATGGCCCTGAAGATTCAGTAACGGCCCGTAAAGAATTCACCGCATTATGGCGCCTCGCGTCGATTGGTCTGGAGTACAGCCATCTCGACGATTTCATCGGGCCCGCTCGTTATAGATCGCGGGAATCCGCGCAAAAGGCACTTTCAGCGGCTCAAACCAACCCTTTCCCCCTGATCACCTATTCCATTGTCGCGCTTTTGAAAGTTCACGCATTACGGTATCGCAGGCCCACCACGACGAAGGGAGCCTTGTCGTGGTTAAATCGTAGTCTATTCCCCGCACGCACTGCGACCCCGCTCCCCGATGAACCTCTCTCTGAGGAAGGACCAGGCCGCGACAGACTCCTGGATCACCAACCTGAGGTATCAGAAGCCTGCCTCAATCTTGTTGTCGACTATCTTGAGCAATGCGTCTCGGGTGCTCTCCCATATAATGCGGTGCAGACTTTGGACGAAATGATCGATCTAGTAGGCGTCGGATGCAGCACTCACATTCATCCAACCCACCAGATGCGCCTCGCGAACAGCATTCACCGTGTTTTCACTGACGGGTGGACCGAGCTTCTGGATCCAATCGTGAACTGGCGGCAGTGGTCGCTCTATGCAGACATCAACACTGGAGAAAAGGTCAGAGTCCATCGCGAAACATTCGGATCGCCTGACCCGTGGTCTGTCGAGCCCCTCGTTCCGTGGCTAGACAACCCCATCGCTCGACAAAAAATCGGGGACGCATTCGGGGGTTACGAGCAGACGTTCTCGGACACTGACTCCGCACACGGCACTGTTCTGCGTCTGCGGAACATCTTGCAAGGGTTCGACCACTGGCACGTATTGGAGGGGACAGATACAGCTGAATGCAACAGTATTGAAGTTGTGCATCGTCCAGAGATTTCATGTCAATGAACGCAAGTGAACCGAAATGCGTGAGTATAAGGCAAATGCCGCGTCATTCTGTTGAGATTTGGCAAGTCCGATACTAATTTGGCTTTGACTGACATGTTACAAGTGACTACAGCGTTGCGATGCACGAAATGAGCATGAAATATCTGCATGCATTTATAATTGAACAGAGCTCAGAGTTCCAAACCACTCAAGCAATATCTGGTTCACCCTCAGCTGCATGCGACATGGGACCCCAGTGATCGGCATCGATCTCCTTCCGCATCACTGGCCCCTTCGCGTATTTGCCATGATTGGTTTCCCCGAACATGGGCCAACGAAACGTAGTCCTTGCTGCATGGGATGAAAAAAAGCGGCTGTGCGATATCCTGTGCCGCAGGGGAGAGCTTTTTTATTTTGTTTCATTTTGGCGGTACGAGAAATCGGCCAGAGGCAGCTAATATGGGTTGGCCCCGAAAGCCCGCGGAGAGCATCAAATTAGAGATGGTCGAAGCGCGCGAGGCACTCGAAGACGGCGTCGTCGTCCGAGGATGCGTGCGGCCACTGGCAAACGTCTCGACAGAGAACGCGGAGGAGGAGTTGGGCGTCGCGGAGAACGGCGTCCGCTGCGCCTTGAGCGAACGCACGTCGAGGGTGGAGATGGAGGCCGACGGGAGAGCTCGTCTCATCACATATTCGCTCCGTCTTTGTACGTCTCGAGCGCAGGGCAGCCGTCCTGCGCGAGCTGTCTACGGCGCGCTGCGAGTCTTGTTGAGTGCTCGGGCGAAGCGCGGAGGTGCGCGATGAGCACATCGCGCGGTCGTCCGCGACGAAAGCCCGCATGCGCGCAGCGAACTCTGGATGGTGGGGGCAGAGGAGAAGTCGGCCGTGGGCGAGGGCGGCGACCAGGGATCGTCCAGCGTCTGTGTACCTGGTTCTGGTGCGTCTTGAGCGCGGCGCACTGCTTGCCTCGAGCTGGGGCTTCTTCGTAAGCAGATTGTGCGCCTGGGCGAAGAGCGCGCCGTCGTACGAGATCTAGACATATTCCTAGACAAGATTAGCAAGAGCGAGGAGGGAACGGATGAAATACGCACGGCCCATCCCCGCACTCCGCCATCATTCATTGAGCCACGTCGTCTCATGTGTCAGCGCCTCTCACAGCAGCGCGTCGCCGGTCGTCCGGCCCTGAGCGTCGTCAGTAGGAGTAAGTAAACGGCTCAGAGGGCAGTAGTAAACAAAAGCCGAGGCACGCACCATCAACACACCACAAAAGGCGACAATGGGTTCGCGGGCGAGAGCGCGAGATGTGGATCAGCGCCGGAGAACACACGGCTGGTAAAAGTCATCCTCATCTTCTGTCGGCCCATGCGATATCTCTTGGATTCGACGCCGTTTGATTGGATCTGCGAGTTTTTGTCGTCCTTTTCCCTGGTGGGGATCGTAACCTGGGTGGGGTTCTGGATGATGGTGACGATGCGCTGGAGCTCGACCGGGTTGGGGTGCACAGTCCGCTGGAACGTGGGCCTCGAAGTTGCGCGGTGCGTAGGACTAGTAGTCCGGGGCTCGGGCGCCTTTCGCCGTGGGACGACGGACGCGAAAAACGCGGGTTCGGGCCGTTGATGACTTGGACGCTGAAGGTCGCGCTGGACGCGGTGAAGCCGTAGTACGGCACCAGCACCAGAGACGGAAGTGACGGCGCGCGGGGGGATGACGAGGAAGTCGGCGCGGACAAAGTCGACGTTTTCGGTGAGAGCGAGGAAGCGCGCGTACAAGCTGCTCTCGGCCTCGGCCTGCTCGAACTCCTCGTGGTGGTGGGAGTAGGCGTGTGCGAGGATGCGGCCGGGGCGGCGCACGAGGGAGGTGAAGCGGCGGTGGGAGGCGGGAGGGATTTGTAGTCTGGGTGGTGGTGAGTTGATGCGATGGAAAATAAGGAATCCCGAGAGAAATTCACCAGGAAGGAAATGCACGCGGGGAGTTGAGTAGGGCTGTTGCGCTGTCGAGGGTGTGTAGGATGTAGTCGATTGCGCAGCATTGCTAAGGCAAAATAAAGTAAGCCATGGTAAATGCAAAATAACGAGGGAGAGCCAGCAATAAAATCGGCTCCTCAGCGACGAGGCTGTGTAGGCTATCGTGACTACCAGAGGCGAGGCTGATGGGTGACTACCAGAGGCGAGGCTGGTTGTCGAAAGGCACGAGTGATTGGTCCAGAACGCTCGCTCACCTCCATGGCCCCGTCATTGCCATGCGCAACGCACAGATACAGCCATTCGCCCGCTTTCATCTCGGGGCAAGTAGTCCGCGTGCACACCTGCTGCAGCATCGTGACGAGTGGGTGCGAAAGATCCTGCGCCAGCCGCCTGAAGCCGCGTTCATTAGCTTACTTCAAAAATAAAAAGAAGAAAATACAACAAACCGTAGCTGTTCGTACGTCCAGCACGCCTCGTCGACATTCACAGATTTTTTTTCCATCACCAGCATCCGTTTCTTTTTCTTTTTTCTTTTTGCTTTGCGCTGGCGCGTCCCGGGATACAGACGATCGCGTCAACAAGGGGGTGCGGGCCGGACAAGCCGGGACCTAGGGCAGGGAGGGTGGTCGGCCAAAAGGTCAGTTAAAAAATAATAATGACCTCCATTGATTCAAGTTGAAATGGCCTGTGGTGCATCCTACTGAGTTACAAAACACTGTCTACCACCTATTTGGCTCAAATCGAGCATTTGGAGGAGGGCAATCACTCTTCTTCGCTATTTTGTCCCATTTTGGAAAGATCAACCATCAATGTGGTCATATTTGACAGTGGGATCAAATGTGGAACATAGGTACTGAAGGCTTTTGAAAGTAAAGCTGCATTGAAGGAAGGTGTCTGAATGCCCGCCAGTGCTCACCTCGTCAATATTGAATACATCCAGCATGTTGATGCTGCCAAATAAGGAAATATTTCCTTATTTGGACATCACGTGGTAGGGTGGGTCCCGCAAACGGTCGATAATAAAAAAAACGGCATAAGGTGTTTTTTTTTGTTTTCCGTACCCCCTTGCGCGTCAACGTCGTGGACGTCGAGGCGGATGAGGTGGGACATGTGTTCTTGCAGCTGGAAAGCGCTGTCCAAAGACGAGAGAGAGGGTAGGTTGTTGACTGGGTAGAATGTCGAGATGCGCGATCCACGAAGCGGCCGCTGCAGCGCCATGGCAGAAGAGCTCCAAGTTCAAAAGCGGCAATTCATTGGAATGCCGGATCACGTTATGTTATCTCACTTGAACACACCCATGTACGCTGCCTCTTCCCGTCAACCGTCTCTGCCACAAGCATGGCTGGCTGCCCTGAAACCCTCCAGGCCGACAATCTAACAGCTTGCGTATTGCCTCTTCCATATTATTGGCACCTTCAAGAGATAATAGTCGCCTACAGTTTCACCGTCACACTGTCTCAATTTTCAACTTTCATTACGCGAAGGAACGCACTGGGAGTCTTCTACGCATCGGCAGGATTGGCAGGTGCGACGAATACGGTGATCCGCAGCACGACGCCCCGCCGTGGCGGGCAGCCAAGTGATATATGCCTGAAGCCAGCAAACCGAGGATTGATCACGGGAGGAAGCGCCAAAGCGAGGGGATGTTCCGCCACGGGGAAGAGCGAGCGGGAGAAGGCGGGCCTGACGTCGCGCTCGCCGCCCGACACGGGGCTGGTGCACTTTCCGTCCCACCGAGCTCGCCTGCGAAGGAGGCGCTGCTGCGCGTGCTGGGGATGTGGGTGTGTTTGGTGCGCCGCCGCCTGGGCAGGGACAGGGACAGAGGACGAGGAGCAGCCCGATGCGGCGGGAGAAGGCGGGGAGTCTGCCCCCGCCTGCGCCTGTCGCGAGCGCGAGCGCAAGCGCGGAGCGGTTGGGCAGCACGCTCGACAAGCAGCAGCCGCAGCCGCAGGTCATGGGTCGCTCTTTCAAAAAACAAATTCATTCACCACTCTTGATTCTCGATCTCCAGAGTCCGACTTCCGAGGCACCGTAGCGTTGTGATCACTGTAAAGTTCTTGGATAGACATGATGTAATTGTACTTCTTGCCCAACTACAACATTCGTAGATGCACTATGAGGGCTGAGAATCACAAATCCATAGGTGTCTACGCCATCTCGCACAGATACTCAACATACGCGGTGGTCTCGTTACCAGTGCTCCCGAACATCTTCAAATTTCAATGTCTTCGTCAGCATGTATGTCCTAGGGAAGAAAAAAGGCGCACGTAGAAGCCCAGATTCTTGTACTCGCTGGTCTGGCTCTCATGTGCGTCGAGGAGAGAAAGCATGTAGTCTTTGCTCCCGACGGACCACCAGTGGCCCGGTTCAAAGACCTCCACCACGACCTGCGAGTCCCAGCTTCGATTCCTGGGACGTTGCGTTAGTGTGTACAGTACATGTAGAATTCAAGGAAAATTATTGTTATTACCAAGGGTTCTGTATTCGTGGAACGTTTGGAGGTCAGGACTCAGAGGAGCGGGCGCTGCGGAGAATGATACATACCTGCCAACCTATATTCACGTTAGTGATAAGTCGGATAAATAGCTGAGAGAAGGGCTTACCCGCAAAGAACTCGGCTTTATCATTCTTGAGCACCACCGCCCCAGCGGCCCCTTTTGCGGCTACAGAAGGAAGTGTTAAGGTGCCAGTAGTAGCATCTCTGTACCATTGTGCAGATACTTGCCTCCGGCAGTGTGCACATGGATGAAGACAGTCCATGTCCCGTTCGGAATGCGATGCTCAATGGCCTGCGCACCGAAGTGGCCCCGGAAATCTGCGGTTTCCTTCACGACAAGAGCTGCAATACTATTTAACAATACGTTGAGACATCCTTCACAGATAGAACACTCACGGCCGCCAGTCGCATTGTAGACCCGGACGACGACACAGACACTGTTGGGGGCAGTGGCGAACTCAGCGTGCATGCATAATGAAATAGTGAGCAGGCAGCTTTACCCGGTGCCATACTCGCCCTTGAGCTCCGCCTGGCGCTTCTGAGCTTGGTCCTGGTATTTACTCTTGAGTTGTTTTGCAACGCGCGCCATGTCGGCCGTGGTGATCTTGTCGATGGGCACGTCCTGGAACTCGCTCATCGCATGCAGGTATTTGGCGTCGACTTCGATTCCATAGATCATATTGAATTTGGTGGTTTGATTTGAAGTAAGAGGTAGGCTAGCTGAGTGGAGAGCGAATGGGAGATGGAGTGAGATGGGAGGCGACACACGACTTATATACAACAGGGGCGCACAAATTACGCCTGCGGCCACCTCAGGTGAAAAACCATCCTACTACTCGGGGGTCAATTCATCCGAAATTTTGAACAGGTTGAATCTTACATAAATGCCCAGTGGCGTAAATGGTTTCATTTCTTGTTCTATCGGAAGAGCCATTCGCATCCCGAGAAGAAGAAAAGACGGGTCTACCGAAACCCCGCGACTATTCGGGGGAAGAATCGTGGGCGGGGACTAAACGAGGGCGGCAACCGAGAACCGGAGCTCCAGAGGATCAAGTGGAGCAGGGCTGAAAGGAAAGTACGTCGCAGTCGATCTCCAAAGCCAATTATTGACTTTGAGTACCACGCGACCTTTTTCCGGCTGCACAACACACCACTCTGCAACATATCCTTTCCCCCGCGTTGTGCGCCGCGGCTCCGCGCCGCACGCAGCTTCGCAACCCCAGTATTGCGTGCGCTGAACACCCCCGTTTTCGTGAAACTGGAGGCAAGTTTTTGGCTTGTACAGTTGAGGGCCTACTTATCCAGTTATCTGCGAAAACGCGTCAGATATATATGGGCCCACGGCAAATTTACTGTAGCACCTGGACCTACATATGCAATTCATGTCTTGAGCTAGTCTTTCGTAGATTCTTCAATGGGCTCAGGCTTCTTGCGGCATGTTTGCTCAATGAAGACCATCTGCGAGCAACCACGAATCGCGAGCAGACTCGGAGCATCGGGTCTCGGTGATATCACGCCCATAGCCGAGCGTGTCGATGTCGCCCAGCTCGGCCGACCAGTGTTTGCCACGAACATCGTTTGGGACGTCGGCATTTGACAGGCTTCCCGCACTTTCCTTGACTCAAATCCGACCGGCGACGCTCGACTTGTTCGCTTCCCGTTCCCGGCCCTCGGCATATTATTACTTTAGGGTCCACTCGCATCGATCGTCCGCCGACAAAAAAATCACCAGTTTAGGGCCGTGGGAACGAAAAATTCACCCTTTGGGGACCCTCGGCTAGGGCCTGTCCGGACAAACATATAAACCGAGGAGTGAGCGATGGACGGACTGCAGAAAGAAACACAAGCATGGCAATTGACGTCGCCGCCATTAAGAAAATCGCAGACCATCTCGCAGAGCGTGAGGAACTCATGCTCGAGAAACAGCAGTGGCGCGACAACGAAGATCGCCTGAGGGGCTATAAGGTTATGCGCGTAGGTGCTGTCCTTAGCCTCATGACGGGCAGACTGATGTCGAAAATTTCAGGATGCACGCACGAAGTGGATTGAGGCCGCGACAAAGACACATGAATCGATCGAGGCTGCAAAGAAAGTGAGCATAATGCACTTCCGTCATGGATTCCAACTAAACTAGGCAATAATCAGGAGGGCGAAAATGGCAAGGCGAAACTCACCGTGCTCAACTCGGCCGTCGCTGCGCTTGACCCCAGCAACATCGAGCCGATCAAGAACACAAAGCTACGATTCGAGTATATCAGCGAGGTCTCGTTCGTAGCCCTTTTGAATTGCAAGTCAAAATGTTGATTTGTATTCCCAGCGATTCCACACAGGGCCTGCTTGATGTTGTCGTCGCGGGACTGGCCGCAAAAAATGCCTCGAAAGTCGAAGAGGCGGTCAAGGCTGCACAGAACGCTCAAGACATCATACTGGAGCTGAAATTCTCGCGCGCTCGGCTGGTGAACAACTGGGTCAAGACAGTCAACCAGGGCAAGGAGGCGGGCTTAGCGTACAAGGGCGCGCTAAAGGCAGTCGTGGAGGAACTCTATCCCGATATGATTGGGAAGAAGCTCGGTATGCAGGAGACCGTGAGCCGTTTACTGCCTTGGTTCCATTCGTTCGCTGATAACACGGGCATGATTCAGGCAATGGTGCAGGCACGATTGATCGAGAAGGCCGGGCGCTCCACCACGATGACGAAACTTGTCAAGGGGCTGAAGGAGGGCGCAACGCTCCGCGCGGTCCTCATCGGTCTTGTCTCGTTGTGGTCGAGACAGTCGACAGCGCTCTTGATGATGGGCCGACGGCGGCCATTACGACCGCGATCAAGGGCGTTGTGGGACTCGCGGCAGGGACGGCGGTGGGCATCGCTGTCGGTGAGTCTCTCACAAATCGTCTCACCCTCACTCACTCGCCGATCTTTGTGCTCTGCAGATGACTTCGTCGCAAGCAGCCTCGGCGCATTTGGTGCAGTGACGTGTGGCGTACTCGGAGCCGCCGCCGGCGTTTTGGCGGGCTTCGTGGTAGGAGTCGTCGTAGGAATGGTGATGGACGCACTCATCGACCTTATTCGTGGCGCGTTCGAAGTAAGCGAGAGGAAATACTGGGACGAGTACATGAAGACACCAATCGTTTATCGCGTGTTCATCCAAGAGTAGACCCAGTTTTGGAAGATTTGATCAAATGTATGCGTAGCTCAAGAAACATTCGATGGCTGCCAAGCTTTAATGGAACTTGAGGAATCGGGAGCCGCTAAGTATTCGATCCAATCCGTGAGGGAGTCGAAAAGAGTCACGGACGCATCGAAGAAAATCTCGCGGAAGGCGAGCTCAAGTCGGTGAATGTTTGAGCGCAAATTTGATCTTCTAGGCTGGCCTGAACCATTGAGTTCTTCAAGAGTTCTTTCTTTGACGTCGTCCCCAGTCGAAACGCTGCTACTAGTGTCTGCTGAGGCTGTGAATGATGATCACGTGATATCCAGAATTCCAGGAAACTAAGACTCGAGTCTTACAACTCCTTTGGTTTTCCTAATCGACATTCACATCCGTCGTCGCGAAAATACCGATTCAGCGGCCTACATCTTTTCTATGGGCGGGAAAATTCAGGGCCCCGGACAGATCCCTACTGCAGACTTGAACGCTTGGCTACAGAGCTGGCCGCGGAATCACAGAGAGGTCCATGGTCCGACGCTCAGGTATGTCGTGGCAGAAAACATTCCCGTCGTCCGATTCTCATGAGTCTCTGTTCCCAGGAGTAGCATTTCGGTCTTTGTGTATTTCACGTACGGTTTCAAATCATGCAATTTGTCCTCGATCACACTGGAACCGCCGTTGGTGTCATTTTACTCGCTCTTCGCTGTGTGTTCTGCTCGCTTGTCGTGTCCTGTCTCGTCTTATCCTCCACGGAACGTCTCGCAAGGTGACTTCTTGTCGGTCGTATATTTTCACTATTGACGCGTTCTCCGGGCAACGTTGCCAGCGTAAAAGCCAGACTGGCTCGGTGTCGTTCGCGACGTCCGGCTGTCCCACCACAAACCAGATTTCATGCTCCCCTTCTGGTTGACTCAACCACCACGCACCTTGAGCGCATCAAACTCACCCTCTTCCGCGCTGAGCGCTGAGCTTGCGCCTCCATTCAGCCTTGGCGTCCCATAGCCTATGATGTCACCCTCGAACCTATCGGTTTGCATGTCGTTGAGTTGCTTTCGCATTTTGTTCAGCTCTCCGGGGAACCGGGCTTGGCGCGTTTGTCAAATCGACTTGCATTTGACTGAAGTCTAAGGTATATTCGAGATTTTATGCTTGTATCAGCCATTGATAGTCTATACACTCGACGGTATAGCTGGCTCGTTATTTTGCGCTGTGCCATAGCTTACTTTTTTGCCCCAGCAATGCTGCAAAATCGACTGCATTCTACACACCCTCGACTGCACGACAGCCCTCAACCCCCCACGCGCATTTCCTTCCAGGTCGGCTTCTCTTATCTTCCTACGCAATCGCATCAACTCACCGCTCTCCACCCAGACTACACATCCGACCCGCCTCCCACCGGCACTTCGCCTCGAAAAGTTCGACCTCGTCCCCGCCTACTTCCTCGTCATCCCCCCGCGCGCCGTCGCCTCCACCGCCTCGGGTACAGGTGCCGATGACGCCGGGAGGAGGGGCAGCATGGTCCCCGTGCCCGGCGTGGACGTCCCGCCGCCGACGCTCCTCGACGCCGCGCTGCACGTCGACACCACCACATCGTCCTCCGGGTCGGGGTCGGGCACGGCGTCTCCCCAGCCTGCGGCCGCGGAGGACGAGCAGAGTGTGAGCCCGCCGGGGCTGGAGGGCACGAGCGCCGCTGCTGCCGCGGGGGCAGACACGACGACAGCGCGGCGCTACGGGCGAAGCCGCACCGACACGATGAGGGCGAGGGGCGCTTCCCGCCGAGCCCCACGAGCGCCGCCGCGGACGACGGGGGCCTGGACGCGGTGCTGGCCGCGGCGGGCGTGGGGTGCTCCCGCCTCCCTCGAGCGGTGCGCCCCCGAGTCCGAGCCCGCGCACGCGCGCCCGAAGAGGAACAGGAGCCGCCCAGCTCGACGTCCGATGACGAGCCGGGGACGGGGACGGGGGGCGGCGGGGAGATGGGCCCCGTAGCGTCGCCGAGCTCGTCGACCGCGCTGCAGGCGGAGTCGCACCCGATTATGAGCATGCTGGAGCGCGAGGACGTGCCGGGTATTGAGGTGGTGCCGGCGACGCCGCCGGCTGTGGATGAGGAGCGTGAACAAAAGGACGAAGATGGGGGCGCGGAGGGGGCGAGAAGGAGGGCGAGAACGTGAAAGAGGAGGAGAGGGCCGTGAAAGACGAGGAGAGGGCCGTGAAGGAGGAGAAGCAGGACGAAGGCGGTGTGAAGGAGGAAGTGCCTACTGAGGCTGCTGAGCCCGCGAAGGAATCCGAGGTGGCGGCGACGAAGGAGGGAGAGGAGGAGGCCGCCACGCCTGTGCCTGTGCCTCCGCAGAGACCCCTGCCCCCGCCCTCGTGGCAGACGAGGCCGAAGAGGTCGATGTCACAGATACGCAGAAGGACGCTGAGACGGTGACTCAGGGCTCCAACGACGGAGGTGGAGACGGAGGAAACAGAAAGAGAAATAGGAGCGGAAGTGGAGAAGGAGAAGGCGGAGTGAGGTGAGGTGAGGTGCGGTGCGGTACGGTGCAGTTTGGGTGCGGTGTCGTTCCCTGTGGATGATTTCTTTTATATTTATGTATGCGACCGCTGTTCAAGTTGGTTTGCGAATTTCTACTGAAGAGTGAATACGAAGTGGTCAAAACGTTTCGACAACACCAAGACAACACTACCCTCGGACGAATACAGCGCACTTGATGATTAGGCTGCATGATAGTGGTTCGGAGGCACCGCGTCGTAGTACTAAAGGTCTTGTACCGGGTCCAGTATTCTGCGTGTCCATCGTCCATATAACAATTTAATTAAAAACACAGAAATAAAAGAATAAAATAAAATAAAAAGCGCGGTCACATGCCATCGGGAATAAAGCAGATCTGAGATCGCGAATTGTTTGGAGCGGTGCATGTTAAATATTTGAGTCGGAACGCTCATAAGTTTGTGGCCCACGAATTCATTACCTGATACAGACAAAAATGAGACGCGCAACAGGCGCTTATTTCGACAGCGGGATGGCATCGTCACCGTGACTGATCTGCTTGCCTTCTGCCACCATGGACATGCCCAGGGCAGAGCACCCGACTTCCGAAACGCGAGGTGATCATCGTATACTAGTCTGAGAAGAACTCTGATATCCCCCAGGTTTCGACCCCCAGGAAGCTGCAGCTGCAAAGCTTTGGGCCATATACATATCAGAGGCCGAGAAGTACGACAGAGCACTTGTGGAGAGCTGGAAGAGCGACATGGAGGGGCTTCTTATATTTGTAGGAAGCTCTCGAATCTCTCAATTCTTCGAGCTGTGACCGAATATCCTATTTCTGGGCTTTTCGTACTAGGCTGCGCTATTTTCTGCCGTTTTAACGGCCTTCATCATCGAGAGCTACAAGTCGCTCAACCCCGACTCCGGCGATCTTACCGTCCAATTGCTGGAGCAGATATCACAGCAGCTCGCCACATCCGCAAACGGAAGCACGTTCTCCGCCCCTCGATCACCCTCGTTCGCGCCACCCTCGTTCGCACCACCAGCATCGTCCCTCATATGCAACGGGATGTGGTTCGTCAGTCTGGGCCTCAGTCTTGCCTGTGCGCTCATCGCCACCTTCATTCAGCAATGGGCGCGGGACTTTCTGCACAGGACTGATATGCGGCCTGCACCAATCACCCGAGCACACATCTTTTCGTATCTGTATTATGGCCTCCGCCGATTTCATATGCACACTGTTGTCGAGACAATCCCCCTCCTCCTCCATGGATCACTGCTCCTCTTTTTCAGTGGACTCGTCGCCTTCCTCGTCCCAGTAAATCTCACGATGACCATCATTGCCGGCACTATCCTCGCCATCGTCACTACTATCTATGGAATCCTGACTCTCCTCCCTCTGCAATACCTCGAATGCCCATACCGTACACCACTCTCCAACCTGTTTTGGAGGATCTGGCGAGGTATCCCGAGCCGTCAGCTCGAGGCTGATCCTGACGTCGAGTCCGGCACCTCTCATCACTCGGGCACGGTCCAGACATCACCGGTGCGAAAGGAAACGATGGTGGAAGCAACTATTCGCATTGCCCTAGAGCCCTGCTCCGACCTCCGGGAAAGAGAACGCAACGCTCTGGTCTGGACGGTGAAATCGCTCACGGAGGATGACGAATTTTTGCAATTCGTGGATGTCATTCCTGACCTGGGGCGGCAATATCAGCACTACATCCAAAGTCTTGCTCGCCATCCCAATGTGCAACTGGTCAATCGCCTCAACAGTCTGCTCCAAAACTCCTATTACAGGGCTCCCGACGGTTCCCAGTGGGAACCGTCAGGCCAATTTGGCCGCCGTTTTGTTGCTTGCTGTAAGGCTTTGTGGGCCATTGCGAGTCTCTCGTATGAGGGCCATTCAAATACAGAAGCCTTGCACTTCGGACACGTGCTTACATCCTTCTTCTTCGTACCCCCGGATTCGGATCTTGCTGTATACCTCACATCTGCGAGGGCGATGATGGAATGGAGTACATTCCTCGCCGTCAACGGCCGGCTGATTGAGGCCCAAAATGTCTAGCAACTCGCGAAGCTGACGACCTCAAGCCCAAACCCGACAGCACCGAGTTGGAGAATATTTATGCTGTCTTGCGTGAAATAGGCATCCCGTTTAGAGTGCTCCGCCTTCCTTCGACGAGGGGACCACACACTATCCGGTCCCTGCAGTCCCTCGTTGACGACTACCTGTCCGCCATTCCACTTCGCATTTTTATGGAGTTCCTGTGTCTGGCATCATCCCTTGACAGCTCGCCGTACCGCTTGGACGAAACAATTTCAGCCATCCAGGTCTCCGGCCCAATCCCTACGTCTCTAAAAGCAATGTTTGAGAGCCGGGCATACAGTGTTGTATCCAGCCAAATCCCCAGATTGAATGCTGCTTCGGACAGAGCGGAAGTCGCGTGGATCGATAGGTGCATCACAGAGCTTTTGTGCCTGTTACAGCCAGTTGATTACGACCGCCCCCCGGCTGTGATTACTCTCCTGCTCAATGCCCGGAGTTCTGACATGGCGCTTCTGGATCTCTTTCGACGCGACAATATCGAGATTCAACTGTGGAAATCCTGCGTGAGGACTCTCCAGGATGGCCCTGAAGATTCGCTAGAAGTCCGTGAAGAATTCACCGCAATATGGCGCCTCGCGCGGATTGGTCTGTCCAACACCCTTCCCAACGATGTCAAGTTGTATGTCCGTTATGCATGGCGGGAATCCGCGCTGAAGGCACTTTCGACGACTCAATCCCCTTTCCCCCTGATCACCTGTTCGATTGTCGCGCTGTTGAAAGTTCACGCATTACGGTTTCGCAGGCCCAGCACGGCAGAGCAAGCCTTGTCGTGGTTCGATCGTGGTATATTCCCCGCAGACACTGCGACCCCGCTCCCGGATGAACCTCTTTCTGATGGAGGACCAGAGCTTGACAGACTCGTGAACCACCGGATATCGGAAGCCTTCCTCTACCTGGCTGTCGACTATCTTGAACATTGCGTCCCAGGTGCTCTCCCATATAACGCGGTGCAGACTTTGGACAAAATGATTGAGCGAGGTGTCGGACCCTGCCGCACTCGCATTCATCCGACCCACCAGATGCGGCTCGCGAACAGCATTCACCGTGTTTTCACTGGCGGGCGGATGACTGAGCTTCTCGATCCAATCGTGAACTGGCGGTGCTGGTCGCTTTATGAAGACGTCAACACTGAAGAAAAGGTCAGAGCCCATCGTGAAACATTCGGATCGTCTGACCCGTGGTCTGTCGAGCCCCTCGTTCCGTGGCTAGACAACCCCATCGCTCGACAAAAAATTGGGGACGCATTCAGGAGTTACGAGCAGACGTTCTCGGACACTGACTCCGCTCACGGCATTGTTCCGCGTCTGCGGAACATCTTGCAAGGGTTCGACCGCTGGCACGGCATATTGGAGGGGGCAGATATAGCTGGGATGCAACAGTGTTGACGTTGTAAATCGTTCAGAGATTCAATGCTTATGAACGCAAGTGAACCGAAAACAAGTGAGGACAGGGCAAATGCCACTTAATTGTGTTTGTTGAACCAAAAAGCATGAAATTCGAAAGCTCCTGCTCATCATGGGATTTGGGAAGCCCAATACTAACTGTACTTTGACTTTACTGCCATGTTACAAGTGATTACAGTGTTGAAATGCACGAAACGAGCACGAAATATCTCATGCATTTATAATTGAACAGAGCTCAGTGTTCCCAACCACTCGAGCAATATCTCGTTCACTTCCGCTGCATGCGACATGGGTCCCCAGTGATCAGCATCGATCGCCTTCCGCGTCACCGGCCCTTTCGCGTACTTGGCATGGTTGGTGTCCCCGAAGATGGGCAACGCAACGTAGTCCTTGTTGCATGGGATGAAAAGAAGCGGCTGTGAGATATCCCGTGCAGCGGGAGGAAGCTCTTTGGAATTATGAAATATCGAATTAGAAATGGTGCGGACAGAGCGAATATGAAGTGTAACGCACTGGCGTCTTCCTCGATGTTCGCTGGTTCAATCTGATGCTTGTACCAGCACAGCGGCGCGGATAGGCCGCCACTGAGAAGTGATGCTCGTAGGGTCTCCTTGTCCTGCTTGCAGTGAGCTTCATGGTCCACAGATAGCCAGAAAAACTAACCTCCGGGGTGACATACGATGGCAAGGGGGTGATTGTGTTTCCTTCGATCCATGCACGCGCCCCGCCGTCGACACTCATGTTCGTCTTCCACAGCTCCGGCGTCTCGGGATACAACAAGCTGAGGAATGAGTCGATCTGGGGACGTAAACAATTCAGCTAGTGCCGAAAAAGAAGTGAATGGATGATTAACCTACATTTTTCTCGATAATCGTCGGCGCGTCTGGCTGGACGAAAAAGCGCTGGTACGCAAAAACATCATACCCAATCATACCCTTGATCACTTCGCTGTCCGTGATTAGGTTGAGTGCTCCGTCTGCCGGTATGTATCCCACACTGCAGAGAGCGACAGCGGAGATGCGCTGGGGGATGTATTGTAGCATGCGAGAGACGAGGTAGGAACCCCTTTATAAATCATGGTCTAAGCCTATGTGCAGAGTAAATACAGCGGAGTGAGAAAAAAACGTACCAATCGTGTCCGACGGCGACAACATGCGCGACAGCCTCTGCGTCGAGGATATCAGCCATGTCCTCCGCGAGGCCGCGACCCCCATACAGCTTAGGATCGGTCGGCTTGTCGGTACCACCGTATCCCAGTTTATCGGGCACGAGGAGGCCGTAGCCTAAGGGCTTGAAGAATGCGACCTGCTTGCGCCAGAGGAAAGAAGCGGAAGGGAAGCCGTGCGCGAAGAACAACACAGGCTTGCCAGATGCAGGCGCTGAAAAGTAGTACGAGTAGGTGAACCCGCGTTTGGTCTTGGTCTGCTTGTAGTTGCTCTGGTCCATGGTTAAACGTTCGATAGAGGCGCCGATATAGTCGTGAGCACGAGACCTTATACTTAGTCCGCCGACTCGCTGAGTGAGCCGCAGAATCAGCGGCTCAGTCAGCCGCGGATCAGTCAGCCTTCCTTTACATATCTGCGGCGCAGATATAAAGGCCGACTCGGATTACCAACATCAAAGTAAGCACATCCATCCGAAAACAGCCAAACGACCTACTCTCGAGGCTCCCACCGGTATCCTCCATTCGCCGATTCAGCGGTAGTCTCGTTGCTGGACTAAGCGAACCATTTTTCAACCAGTCACGTGGGTCGGGTTGAATTTTTGCTTTTGCAACTTGACTGTTCAAATTTATTTGGCCCTCCGCTGTGCCTTTGATTCGACGAATTCGACCCTATTTTCGTTCGCTTGCTGCAACTTGCCATTGACCACGTTGTTGAGCTCCGCACAGTTACATAAACTGTCACGTTCGGATGTAGTACAAATGATGTTTGAATTTTAACCTCTGCGATTCGTCTAATTACTACAATTTGACAGAGTCCAGGCTTCCTAGCCATTGAAGCAACATCCCGTTCACCTCTGGAGATTCAATGTGAAACTCTTCTATAAATCTGCGTGTTTTTTGTTCACTGTCTTTTCCGCGAATAACATCTCTACCCTCTTAGCAGGTAAAACGAAGAGCTCAGCCTGTTACACAACTGTTCAGGAACGGTTACCCATATACTCTCTCACTAAAACTGGATCAAAATGAGTTCTTTATGGCTGCGTACTACTTGGATTTACCAGATGCTCTCCCAGGAAACGACCTCACCGGCGCTGGTCGAGTGTGGAGAGACATCGCCTCCATGGTAAACCCCGCCAACTCTAAGCAGCGGCAAGCTTGGGATTTATCGCACTTCTGGCAACTAATATCTGGTCACCGACACTGAGGACACCACTTGCCTCCGCCGGTATCATGTACATCCTGCACGAAATAAATCAGTCTCAATGGCAAGAACAATAAAATGACGCACCCAAAGCAATATTTGGATGGCGCAAACGCTTCTACTTTGCGGTACTGCATCATAGCATTATTTGGCATCTGGGAATCCCGCAGGCCGCTCTCTGTGTCGACGTTGGGAAACTGGCAGGGTCGGGATTGGATCACTTTCAGGTGTAGTAACATAGCAGGATGCGCACCATGCATCTTGGACACCGTGCTGGCAGTACAAAGCTGCGATTGTCTAAGGTGACGATCTCCTGCCAGTCATCCTCACCGAACGGCTCGTCTACGCCGCTGACGACCACATTGGGTCTGAAGCGCTCCATGAGGAGCTTCTTCGCGTCCTTTCGGGCCCAGTCGCCGCTGGGAGGGGTAGGGTCGTCTGGCGTACAGCCAGCGACCTTCTTCTCGAAATCTCCACGCGCCATTGCCCACACTTTAGCTTCGGCATCCTCGAGTGACGCATTCGAAACGATGAGGAAGGGGCTGAAGTCCGGATAGCGCACGGTAGGGCCGCCTGCGTATGCTAGGCGCGCGGGGTCAAACGGCATAGGCTCCGTTATCGGACGTGGTGTGGGTGTCTTCATGACCAGAAGTACTGGCCGACCCACGTACCCAGAAAGAATTTCCGAGGGCGTCTCAAATGCTTTCGGGTCCACACTCTCGACGACGTAGCCCTCGTTGGATGAACCCCAGAGATCAAACCCAGCGTGTACGTCCCAGGTACTCAGCTGCTCTTTAGTAGGGTTGAGAGGAATGCTGAATGATGACGTGTCGGGGGAGTCCGGAAATGTTACTTCCAGTACACCGCCCGTAGGCGAAGACGGGTCCCGCTTGATTAAAGGAAAAACCCGAACTAGCTGCTCATGTAAATATTGACCAAGCTCAGGAGGCGAGTGGGAAGAACAAACTTTGATCCCACGATTATCCCGCGCAGAGAGCTGTTTATTCTTCTCGAGGTCCACGATCATCCACTTACGGTCAAACTGAGACCAATTCAGACATCCATTCAGGAAATCGCAATAGATGATATACCTCAAATCCTTCTTGGTCGTACGGTGAGCTTTGCAAGTCCGTCCCAGCGCAACTCTTGAATTCAAGTAGTGAGCGTCGGACAGACAAGCCGAGAGGATAAACACCTTGATGGGATAAACTGCAGGCCGGTGGTCGACCTTCAAGCCACTCTCTTTAGCGATGAGTACACACCTAGAATCCTAGATATCTTAATGTCGGTGCCGTGTATTGTGTCCGCATTCTTTCGGCTGGGAGAGAACTATGTGGTATAAGGGCATGCGATCCACTCCAAAGCATCCTTACAAGACGAAGTCTGTTTGTCTGAATATCTGTCAGTTATTCGTAGAGTCTCGAAATAACGTGAGTCGAAGATGCTCACTGTACGCGTTACAACATATAACGAAGTGAAACCAATGCAGAGAAGAAGGAGAGGTCGGACAGGTATCACAGATTCGAGACTATTGATTCCAAGCATGTGGTGGAGGAGAAGGAGTAAAGAAGGAGACGCAGCGGAAAATATAGTAGCGATCAAATGCTCAGTAAGCGATCTGATCCGTCGAAGTCCGCCAGCCCGTCCTCGCTGCTTTTTTTATAAAAATTTGGGTCGAAAGGAGGTTCGACATTGGGGATGGGATCGATGGGAAAGGAAGTAGCAATGCTAGAACCTCAAACAGTCGACGGAACCATGTCGCACTGACACAGACAGAGAATCTGAGAGGTGACATTTGCCGCGTCGACCAAGGCGTCGATGTTGTAATTTAGGCAGGCGAGAGAGACAACCTTTGTGTTATGTTTCATCCCGCATGCCATCTTTTCCTTCCTGGTACATTATAAGAGGAATAGAAAGCAACTCTCAGAGATTGCATGGAAAAATGAGATCAGCGGATCGCCCCGGGAGTGACTTCTGAATGATCCGGCCCTTGGCACTTCACTTCACCACCGTGACTAGCTGCCGTTCACAAACTTGCTTCTTGGTGTCCGATTCGTCATTTCCCGGCCATTAGTCCCGCTATTCTTTGGAAACAGAAGACAATCGATCCCCCTGAAAAGATTTTGCACCAGGGCCCTCCGGAAGGCTGAGACGCAACTGAGACGCGGCACGCCAAATAAGTTGAAATAACATGCCTCCTCTTCCTTCGAATTCGATCAAAGTCTGGGCGGAATTTCTAGGGGTCAAGAGCAGTATAAAGCTGTTCGAACCGCCTGTCCTATCTCTTCGATGTCGCTCGAATACCCCCTCACTCGCCAATTCCCCGGAAAATATTTCGCTCCGGGCGCTTTCTTCGGTGCTTTCGTTGTTTTGATTTTTCTTACTACAATTAATGGTATGAGTCCTAAATGTCCCGACATCCCCTAATTCTGATCATTCCCAGTGGTCTTGACGGGATACGAGACGGTTACGGTTTTCCAGTCGGATTATAATGTCACCCAATCCCACTGGTATCAACATTACATCCCTTCCTTGATGGCCAAACCGGGCACCCTCTGCGATTCGCGTGTATTCAATCTCGGAGATACATTCACAACCAACTACACCCTCTTCCAGTACAACGTCGCCTCTGTTGTCGGTGCGAATGCGGGAGATTCTGGGATCTCTTACACGGGATGGACGCTGGAAGACTGCGATATCACCTCTCTTTACTTTCATGGAGACGCCAGTTCCTACACTATCGATTACACAGCCGTTATGGAATGTCGGAGCGATGTTTACAGCTTCACTGCGCGCACAGATTTCTCTCTCTCGTCATTGGCTGGGAAATATAACCAGCTCCTGGGCGTCCAGCGGCTGCGAGATACGCAGGGTGTGTTTAACAAAACACGAGATCCTCGGGGTGTGGTTCTGGATGCGTTGACTTCTATGAGCAGTACGGACGTGGCATCTCGAATATTCACCCTTCTGCAAACTACAAACGGTACCTCCCCCGTCATCATCTCCCTCCAAGCCGACTTCCCGTTCTGCCCCGCGTCCTTAGGAAGTGCTGCCGCCTGCGCAGTCAACGTCCCCCAGTTCAACATCTCCAGCTCCTTCGTGTCGTACATCAACCTCACATTTCAGCAATACTTTGCGGGCGATCCGCTCACAGAATTCAACCAGCCTGTAATCACGAGCGACACGTACAACGCACTCGCGAACGTCATCCAGACCATGTACGCCGCTCTCCGCATCGATCTCGGGAACCCGAGCCCGAACAATTTCTTGCTCAATACGTCCGTCATCCCCGCTACTATCTTCTCTTCGTTCCCGACCACACTCCCGGGGGTGTACAACACGTCGGAGGAGTATGCGAACCTCATTGGGGAAGCGGTCAACCCAGATTTCAACATTACCGGACTGCTACCTTTGACGGTCGAGGGCCCGGCCCAGGTGGACGTGGTGTATTTGTGCCGCTTTCAGCGGCCGCGGGCACCAGCGAAAGCGTTCATCGCCGTTCTCGTCGCAACACTGAGCATGTTTTCCTCTGGGTGGGCCATCTTCTTGGCGCTGGCAACGAAAATGGTTAAGAATCGAAATAGCGAAGGTATTTGGTCGTCTTTTCGACCGACGGGACTCTGACTGATATCGTTAATTCTAGCCAATACTTGTTCAGAACACACAAGAAAACTACGAGACAAAGAGCAGGTGGCGTTTCTTGATTGATAAATCTGGTGTTTCTTCCCGGGTTCTTGGTCGCTTCGTTAGTACATTGTTTATTATTTCATTAGGGCGCAGATATGGTATTCAACGAAATCTTTCCAGCACGGACATTCTCCCTCATATCGTTCAGAAATGTACGCCTTGAACAGTCAGCTCATTTATTAGCCCCAACAGGAAGGAACACCCACCGGTCTTGTCATCCCAAAAAGCGACCACTCGCACAACAGGCCCGCTGCCTCCTCCGTACTCTTCCCTCACTCGAAACGCATTCAACGCGGTGTGCCTAAAACCAGGCATCACGTATTTCAACCTTGAACCCCTCCCCGCATGCGCCACGGCTTAGTCTGCTATAGTATACGAATTTACTGCGATCTTGTCGTATTGTACGCGACAAGCTCGTAGAG